>JBBMEF010061649.1:0-11538 GCA_037832685.1 Sicyos baderoa | reverse complement strand
ACTAATTAATGAACAAAAATAATAATTAATAGAAAAGGGTATACTAGTCAATTACAATATATTTATTTATTTCTTTAATTCTAGAATTCAAGTTTTAGACATGCATTTAAACTTCTTAAATTGGTAGTCATTTTTTTATTAAGTTTACCAAAAGTAGCTATTTCCCTAGTTAACCCTTTTAAAATAATAAAAGAAAAGAGAGCATTTTAAAGTTAAAAAAAAAAAAAAAAGGGAAACCCTAGCCTTCATCTTCTTCAACTTCTCCTTCTTCACCCAGCCTCGCCGCCGTCAACTGCTCGTCGCCGACCACTGCCTTCCATCGCCACCGTCTGCCCGGGTCTCGCCGTGCTGGTCTCAATCGTCCGCCCGGAGCACACCAGTCGCACGTCGAACGCAGCCCGCTGCAGCCCAATCGCGCACGAGCCCAGCAGCCGACGACCGCAGCCCAGCGTCGTGGCCTCTGTTCATTCATGTGCAGCCGACGACCGCAATCCAGCTTCAGCGAGATCTTTTAAAAGGATGTTCATCAGTACAATCCTTTATGGACTCTTTAATCGCGGTGATAATGTTGAAGAATTTCAGCCACGTTGGCTCTTGTAGATTGATTATCCTACTTTGCCACTTGTAGGGTTGTGACAGGCCAATCAAACCTCTTGATTTGCTCATACTGCATGCCCATGCCTACACGCAACACATCAAACATTTCCTTCTTTTATGAGACCCTTTTTCTCTTCTCTCCCACAGAAGAAGATGACGGTATGGATACTCTACTTGTGGGGATATTTGGGTCTTTTTCCTCAGCAATAGAAATTTCAAGTCTGTAATGGAACCGCTCGCCTCACCGACCTCTGCATTCTAATCTTCTTCTGCAATATCTCTAGAAGACTGAGATACTGACGTATCTGCTCCATTCTTTCCGAAGACATAAGCTAAGTCATTGTAATATGGAAAAGGTTTGTTGTTGAGACCATTTGTAGTTGGGTGCGTCAGACAATGGAATTAATAACATATGATTCATAAATAAATTGAAATTTCGTTTTGTTATATTATAATTATTCTTTAATACTTGGACCCAAATGTCAAAAACAGTTGGTTCCACTTCAATGCACTTGTATTTATCATTCCAATCAAATCCACTACAATTATTACCCAGCATCTCGGTAATAGCTTATTGTTTCATACTCTTGAACTCTAGTATCAATCATAGTGGTAGACATGATTAGGCATCCAGAAAGTTTTAGGTGCATTAGTCGAAGTAGTTCATTATGATACTTATTCCTAATTAAAGTACCATTATTTGATCTCCATCCCCCCTCTTGTACAAGTTCGATCAATGATTGGACTAAAGTACTATCTTCCATTGTTGTCCAATTGTATCGATTGTTTCTCCCCGTCGCAGTCATGTTGTTATATAGAAGTTGTATAAGAGATAAAGAGTAAGGAATATGACAACTAACTTTTATTCCATACATTTAGTATCATTCATTACATACTACAAGACAAGTATCATTGTACAAAAAAAAAAAAAAAAAAATCATGTTTTGTCATTCATGATTCATAACAGTTATAGTCACTATAAAAAAAGGATTAGAAGTCTAATTCCTATTAGGTTTGGGTTGCATCAACCATTTTTTGGGCCATGGAATCTTAGAATGCGGTCTAGAGAGGCGTTATCTCGACGAAATTAATCGTCGGGGTATCGTCCATTTCCTCTTGGTAGAGTGTGGCATCATCTTCACCTAATATCTCTAAACCAATCGTTAAGCTCTTTTATTTGCATATTAAATTATGTAGGAGACAACAAGTTGTTATGATCTTCACTTGTACCTTTGGCGGATAGAAAGACTTGTGGCACAAAATGGCCCAATGGTTTTTTAGTGCACCGAAGGCAATTTTTATTATATTTCATGTTGAGGAGTGTGGTTTATTAAAAAAACTCTCTAGGATTTTGTGGTGGATTACTACCCCTCCAATCCGAAAGATGATAACATTCGCCTCTATAGAGAGCTAAAAATCCATCAGCATTTGGATAACCTGCATCACAAAGATAGTAGTATCTTGGATCAATAAACACTTGGTTATTATACATTCACTATAACTAGCAGTTTCGTTTAGTCTTTAATTACCACGATGGACTTGAAATCCATTGTTACGGGTTAAAGCATCCCTAAAAAGTCTAGAGTTAGCTGCTTATCTCTTCCACCCAGCTAGTATGTATATGAACTCGCCACTTGGAGCACATACAACAAGAATGTTCGTTGTGATGATGCCTTTCCTATTTCTATAGGAGGCACAATTTTCAGATGGGATATTTAACTCTATATGAGTACCATCCAATGCACCTAGACAATTCTGCATAGTTCGAAAGAAGAAATGAAATTTGGTTTCTACAAGAACTGATCTATTTTGTAAAGGTAAAACAATGGTACCTCAAACCACTTCCATCTACTATCGGTGCATGATGGTTGGATAAGTTTAGGTTTCTTGTACAAAATGTCATGACAACGAATCACAGTAGTAAGAACAAATTGAAAGTTTTGTGACACTGTCTCACTGGTTCTTGTAAAAATTTGTCGAATAATGCAGTTTTTAATATCATGAGCCAAGATATGCAAGAACATGGCTACCATTTCGTCTACGTCAATGTAGTTCATGCCTTGAAGACCACCGTGGGTCTTTAGCATGTCTCACAAGGTTTGAAAACAGCTAATGTCCATTCTAGTTGTTTCACGACAAGCTCGATCGCTTACTTTTATCAGGGAAAAAAAGGTTGCTTTGCGAAAATGGTGTCGAAAGAAAGAGCTAGCTATAATTTTTTGTCATAGGGTTGTAGTTCATTATAAGGTTTGCTAGATAAATAAACTGGTTCTGCCATGTTTACAGTACTATTAAAAATGCAACTTAAAATTCACACAATTATACATTTTTACTGCAGGAAACCTCTATAATGATATCATAACTAGAAAGTTATAGGATTTTGCATTTCTCCTAAATAATGATGCTAAAGCGAAAATGAATGCAAGATTATATAAAATGTAGCGAAATCACGCAAAAGTATATTTTTCTAAGCTACTTAACTCTCAATTCTTGAGAGTTATCACCCAGAATAGTTTCAATCAACGAAATGAATCATATATAATATATCTATGGTTAGCATGTTAACTATGGTTGGATTAGGGTTTATCCTTACTAATACGAGTGTTTTGTAAGCCATATATAAGGCTCAATATGGGTCGGTTAGAACTGGAGAGTGAGAACCACCATCGTATGCTTTTTTAGCTCCATTTTTATTCTTGGAAATTTGAATGAGAATCATCTCTGAAATTCTTAAGAGTGGACGTAGGAAATTTCTCGAACTACTATCAATCGGTGTTTTCAATCTTCTTCTATACTTCATCTTTTATACTTTCGAGTTTGTGTTTTGATTTTATGAGATCTGGAACAATTAGGCCCCGTTTGATAACCATTTCGTTTTTAGTTTTCTGTTTTTGTTTTTAACTTTTTAAAAACAGAGTTGTTTGATAATCAGTTTTGGTTTTTGTTTTTAAAATTTTAAAATAACATTTTTAAAAATTAAAGGAGTTTTAAAAACTAAGGCCCTGTTTGATAACTATTTTGTTTTTAGTTTTTGTTTTTTGAAATTTAAGCCTATAACTACATTATCATATGCTTTTATCTTACTTGGATACCTACATCTAACCAATATATTTTTTGAAACAAAAATAAAATTTAGAAACAAAAAAAGTAGCTCCCAAAAACTTGTTTTTTTTTTTTAAATTTGGTTAGCATTCACATACTTTCTTAAGAAAAGATAGCCCAGTTTCACCTCTGCTAAAGAGAGGATTCTGAGGGACGTGCCGAGAAAAATTGTTGATTCTAGAGATCTTGATAAGAATTTTACTAGGGCTGAGTTTGAGTTTGCTATCATAAGCTTGAACCCTTCAAAGGCCCCTGGCCCTGATGAGACAAACGCGTTATTTTTTCAAAATTACTGGGATATTGTTGGGGACGAGGTGGTGAAGTTTTGTCTTGGAGTTTTAAATGAGGGGCTCGTTATTGGGCCTTTAAATTATACTTTTATTGCTCTCATTCCTAAATTGCAGGTTCCCAATAAGATGGAGGATTTCCGTCCTATTAGCCTGTGTAATACGATTTATAAAATCATCGCAAAGGCCTTGGCTAATAGGCCGAAAACTGTTCTTGATAAAATTATTTCTCCTAATCAGGCGGCCTTTGTCCCTAGTAGACTTATCACTGATAATGTTGTTATTGGTTTTGAGTGCATTCATTCTATCCAAAAGCGTAAGACAGGTAAAATTGGGTGGGCTGCTCTTAAATTGGATATGAGTAAGGCTTATGATATGGTGGAATGAGATTTTTTATATGGAATGATGGATAAATTAGGCTTTAGTCACGTTTGGATTGAAAAGATTAAAATGTGCATCTCCTCGGTCAAGTATGCGGTTCTTGTTAATGGTTCCCCCTATGGTGATATTATTCCGGAGCGTGGGTTAAGGCAGGGAGATCCGCTGTCTCCCTATTTGTTCCTCATTTGTGCCGAGGGGCTCTCCTCGTTGCTGATCAGGGAAGAATCTATTAACCCTTCTTTGTGTTTCAAAATCAACAATTATTGTCCACCGATTTCTCATTTATTCTTTGCTGATGATAGTCTGTTGTTTTTCAGGGCTGACGAAGAGGACTGTGTTAGGATTAAAGATTTGTTAAATTGTTATAAGGAAGCTTCTGGGTAGTTGATTAATTTTGACAAATCGGCCATTTGTTTAGTGGGAATGTGTGGGGGTGTGAGAAAGTGAAGCTGAGTAACATTTTGGGGGTGAAAGTTAATGACAATTTAGGTGTTCATCTTGGGATGCCTTCGCAGAATGGTAGAAATAAGAGGACTCTCTTCCAGTCTATTAAAAATCGTTTGGAAAATTGTCTCCAGTCTTGGAAAGGTAGAATTCTCTCTAGGGGTGGAAAATAAGTTTTCATCAAGGCGTATGCCAAGCTATTCCTACTTATATGATGAGCTGCTTCCGCCTTACTAAATCTTTTAATGAGGAGTTGGAAGGTTTTTGTGCTAGATTTTGGTGGGGGGAGAAGTCTAATGGTAAGAATAAAATGCACTGGTTAAGTTGGAAAAAGATGGGTATGAGTAAGGATAGAGGTGGTCTGGGCTTTAGAGATCTTAATATCTTTAATCAAGCCCTTTTAGCTAAGCATAGCTGGAGGATCCTCAGGAATTCGGGAAGCCTTTTGTGTTGGGTGCTTAGGGGAAAGTACTTTGTGGCAGGTGATTTCTTAAAGGCAGATTTGGGGAATAATCCGTCCCTGGTTTGGAGGAGTATTTTGTGGGGTAGGGATCTTTTCCAAAATGGATATCGCTGGAAGATGGAGAATGGTAGACGTATTTCCATTGAGGCCGATCCTTGGTTGTATAGAGAGGGGAATCCTTATACTCACGGTGTTTGCCCTGAGTGGCAGGATTCTTTTGTTAAAGATCTTCTTAAGGACGGCAATATTTGGAATAAAGATCTGATTAATAATATTTTTTGTCCAGCTGACGCAAAAATCATTATTAATACCCCTTCGAGTCTTAACGGCTCGACTGACGAAATTATTTGGAACCATGATTCGAGGGGTTTATTTTCCGTTAAAAGTGCTTATCATTTGACGCTGAATCTGACCAATTCGGATATGTGTGCGGGATCTAATGATAGGTCTACGGTAAAGGCTTGAAAGTGTTTCTGAAAGTTTAATATGTCCCCCAAAATCCGTATGGGAGCTTGGATGGTTTTATCCAATGCCATTCCGTCTAATTGCAATGTTAATTCTAGAGGGTTTAACTCTGATGTTGTTTGCACTTTGTGTGGGCGTCATGGCGAGACCAATATTCATTTGCTCAAAAACTGTAAATTTGCAATTCGGTCTTGGAATTATTTCTTTCCTGATTTTAATGATTTTGAATTATGTTTCAGGAATGTGGAAAATGGCGTGGATTTTTGGGATGGCATCTCTTCTAAAATTCCTAATGAGAATCATTTTAAAACGATTATTGTCATTTGGGGGTTATGACACTTCAGAAATTTAGTTTATCATGATAAATCTAAATTGGAGTTCTATATCCTTCGAGATTTGATTTTAAAGGCGATTAATTCTCATTTATTGTTGGTTGCAGGTAGTCCTATAGGTAAAAAACCCTTTCGTTTAAAGGGTGAGGATCATTGGAGAGCTCCTGCGCAGGGTTGTTGGAAGCTGAACGTGGATGCTTCGTTGGGTCATGGGGGCGGCGAAATCAGTTGGATTGTTCGTGAGTGGAAAGGAAGGCCCAAGTTCATGGGGTCAATTTCGGGGTTTACCAATCTTTCTGTCAAGGCTTTGGAGGGATTAGCTTTGAGAGAGGGGCTGAGGCATTTTGGGGAGCTCGAGCTCCAGTGGTTGCCCCCTATTTTGATTGAGTCTGATTCTATTGATGTTTTGAATTCCATCTCTGGTGTTTGTCATGATTTTTCGGAATTTAGCAATATTATTGTTGATATTAGGTTGTTGATTTCTTCTCTTGAGATTGTTAATATCTCTCATTGTAATAGGTCCTGTAATTTTGTGGCTGAGTTTTTAGCCAAACAAACTTTGCCTTTGAGATTGTGTTGGGTTCCTTGTTCCTCTTATGTGGAGGATAGTGAGGGTTTTTGGAGGGGGAATCTCCCCCCTGCTCTTGGCTCCCTTTTGGAGTTGGATTGTTTGCGGTCCTCGGTGACCTTTTAATGAGAATGGTTTCCTGTTTCAAAAAAAAAAAAGATACATTGTAGAAAATATGGAACACATTGTAGGATTTAAGGATTTTGGGTAAAAATAAGCTTAAATCTTAAAAACCAAAAACAAAAAATCAAATGAGAAATAGTAGTAAATTTCTATTTCCCATACAATTATTTAGTCTGTATCTATTCATTTTTTAGCTTAAATGAGTGTCTAAACTAAGAATCAGGGTAGTGAGATAAATAAATCACTTTCCATAGTGTCCTTAATCTTTAATTACGAACCATGTAAAATAAAATTAAAATAAAATAAAAAAAAATTGTTTGTGTTGAACTCATGATCCCATGAATCAAGGGGAAACAACCCCAATTAGTTTTATAAAAAAAAATAATTAATTTGTTTCAACTTATTATACCATAAATCAAGGGATCTTCCACCATTCTTCACCACCCTTAGATCTAATCATCTTTCTTTAAACCGTTTAATATTTATTTTTTTCAGAAAAAAAAAAATTGTGGCAGCTTACACGACCTACCTCATGCGAGTCTTTAAATTGTTGTTCATTTCGCATTCATTCTCTTTTTCGTTTGTCATAGTGGCCAATGGAAAAGATTCCTATTATTGTTGCTTTTGATGGTCGGTGGAACACGGGTAATGTGTACTCTAATTACTATTTGATGTGGTGGATGGTTCCACAATTTCAGAACTTTTTTCATCCATCATTGTCAAACTCAAACTTGACAAGAGTTTCAAAATTTCGAGTCTTCGCTTTTACAAAATGGGAGCTGTCACAAGCAAGATCATAGATCTTATTGAAGATAGAAATGTTCTGTGGATGCTCAATGACTTTGGCAATGGACTGTATACCAACTGCTGCATCATAGCTGAAGCCACCACCACACGTACTGATATGTACAACCCAGGTATTACGAAGGTAGGCTCAATGTTTCCAAACAAAGATGACTTGAAGGAAGCACTTTGTAAGTTAGCAATAAGTAGAAGCTTCCAATTTAGAACCATCAAGTCTAGCAAGGAACAATTTACTATCATATGCAACCACGAGACTTGCAACTGGTACAACAATCCAGGTATAACACCCGACTCAATTTCTGCAATTCAAATATGATGTTGTATACCAGTATGGACAGTCATATATAAACTCATAGTCAATCTCTAATTCCATCCTGTCGCAATTATTGTTTTATGTAGTAGTACGGAAAGTTACACACGCAACATAAATGTATTCACATTATAACCGACTATTTAATTATGTGTAAATAAATGTAGCGGCGGGAAGAATATGGTAGGTTTTATTCGTATGTATAGTTATGTAGGTTCATACACAGTAAACAACAATTTCATGATTTTTAAAATATCGAATTAAATTAGTAATATATCCATTTTGTTTAAATTAATATTTGGCTCCTTTTTTTTCCCAATTTTGGTTAAGAACGTTGAGTTTTTTTTTTTTTTTTTTCATAATTCAAATACCATTATTTTTGGCATGGTTGTTACAACAATCAAGATTTGAAATAATAAGGAAAGAAAAATTGTATTAAAATTTGCAGGGTATGATTGTTCATTTTGCATTAACTTATTTATAATTTATTATTTAAATTAAAAAAAAAAGACATCCACTTAAACTCCAAAATATTGTAGACATGACTTTAATATGTTTGCCGAGTTTAGACATTTCCCTAGTTTTCCCAAATCAAAATTTATCAAGTGGGGCCTAAAAATGTAGCATTTAAAAACCAGTTTTCTTTTTTTTCTTTTTAGAAAAAGGGAAATGGTATAAAATGACTAAATTTAGAGAAAAAATATAGGTCATGACTAGTAACTACTTTCTTTTGGACTTTAATTGGATGTCTAAATTAAAAATCCTGCGAAGAGATGTAGATATTAGGTTCCCAAACTACGCTTGTATAATTTATATTAATAAAATAAAACAAAATATAGTAGTCCCCTAAATATCAGCATAAATTCATTTCCAAATATTTTTTTTTCTTCCTATATTTGAGCATTAACTAACCACCTCATATTTTTTATTATCAAAAAATTAATAATCTAATAATAGTAGTTACAAACAACCCCTTTTTTTATATTATTAAAAGAATAAAGTGCTACAATAATAGCAGTTACGAACAGATCTCTATTACTGTGGAAGATGTGGCATGAGATACGATTCCAAATTACTAAGAAAAAAATTCAATCGTTCACCCATTCACTTATTTTTGTTTAGAGAATCACCTTAGATCTTAGGCGTTGCTAAACAATTCATTCGTTCGATCACAAGTAAAAATCTCCATTATTGTTCCAAGAACAATTCAATCATTCGCTCACCCCATTCAAAAGTAATCATTCATTCACCTTCGATCTAATGGTGCATATTTTTGCATAAAAATGTGAATTATCACGAAGTACAATGGATGTACAAACATAGCGCATACTAATAAGTTGTAGGAACTATATATGTGGTGCATAATTTTGGATTCGTCGCATGTGCTTAATTTTGAGCCACTAAAACTCAATGTTAATCTTAACTTTGAAAAAGAGTTTGTGCCAACCGTGTCTGAAATATGCATAAATTAAAAAAATATAAAAAAATCAAGGAAACAACATTATTCACAAAATATATACATAAGCAATAAAGTAACCAACATATGTACCTTTATTATAACATGATATTTACATAATATGTGCCAACAATGTCTAATTTTGGATGAAAAAAAAACAAAACAAAGAAACAACGTTTTCCACATAATACATACAAGTGACAACACTAACGCAACTAACGCAACTAACATATGCGTCAATACTTTGTACATAATACGTGTCAACAGTAACTAACATATGATATTGTACAAAATACGTGCAACCAACGACTAGCTTATACGCAATATAAAAAATAAATAAAGGAAAAAATAATCCCTACAAAGTAGGGAAATAAAATACGTTCAACCAATAACTAGCATATGTGAAATATATAAAAAAAAATAATAATAAATAAAGGAAAAAATAATTCCTATAAAGTAGGGATTCTATTAGCTCTACCATACGTGTCAATAAAAAAAAAATTAAATCCTATAAGATAGGAATTCGATTTTAGACGATAATATCTTTAAAAAAAATAGAGTAATTCGAGAGATTTTAAAGCTTACAACGAAAAAAATGGCAGGCACCAAAAGAGATTTGAAATCTTACACTAAAAAAATTTATATTTTCGAAATTGCGGCTCTAATATTGGTCCATTTTGAAGTCTCGAGAATCGGAGTCCAACGAAATGCATGAATTTCTCTTGCGGTCAGATTTTTCAACGGGGGACTATCATCAATTACAAATGCATGGATCGAGGGTTTTTGCAGGGTTGTTCAATAGGAAGAAATAAAATTTTGCATATTCTTTAAAAACGGATATTGAAGATTGTAACGGCCTGTAATTTCAGAAAGACGCTTCAGGTTGGTTTGGTCGTTATTCCCGTTATTTGGTCCTTAAAGGGAGTTCAGAATATTGGATTTAATTAGTGAAAATAGGAGTTAATCATTGTCGTCGTTGGGACTCGAAGCCAAGATGCCAAGACTTAGAGTGATGTTTGTAAAAGAAAAATAAAAGAATTAAAGTGTCGTCGCCGGGACTCGAAGGGAGGAATTTTGGTTATTTAAATTTTAATTCAGGTAAAATAAGGTAAATGGAATTAGGGGTTTGGCTTTAGTTCATTCCAACACTTTTTAGCCGTCATAGTGATTTCTTCATTCTCTCAAGCTCCCTCTCATTCTCCAACGCCAATCTCGCAAAGCTCCAAGGTAAATTCTACCCGTTCTCTCCATCGTTTTCCTTTGGTTTCGTTCTTGGTGAGTGATCTTCTGTCCATCGTTGTGGTTGGTTTGTTTCCGTACAGCTGCTGTCCACCAAATCCCTGGCTGCCTCTCGATTCATCACGCGCACATCGAACAAGGTAGGTTCGATCTCCTCTTTTCCCTTGATTGGATTCATTGGTTGTGTTTTGAGTTGGTTTTCGTGGTGGAATCGATCCTGGTTCTTTGTGTATTCATTCCTGCAGTTTCGATCCGTTTCAGATCTAAGAAGTACTATTTTCGAAGCCGAGAATCGCGTTTTTCCAGATCACAGGTCGCTTGTTCGCCCCAGCGAACGTATTGTCCACCCCCACGAAATTGCCCTGTTGCCTGTCTCGCCCGTCGCCTGCCGCACGTCAGCCTTCGCCGTGTCGTCGTCAAGCACCTCAGCCGCACGTGCGTGTCGTCGCTAGCCTCCGATGTGTCTTCGCCTAGGTTCGCTGATCATTCGCATTCGCGACATGATTAAATGAGTGAATTATAGATAAAAAGAGAAAATATCATGACAAATAGTTAAAGTTCGCTGGATAAAGCTAACGAAAGCAAAATACCACAACCTTTTACTAACTTGAGTTATTTAACGTTTTGTTAAGTTTTGCAAGATATTTTCCGCTTATCTTCAATCTAGCAAAAGCGAACTTGAAGATCAGCCATCGGACAGATACACGCGTCAACCATCCAAACCAGATCGCATCAAAACCACTAGACGTGCAAGCTAACAAGAAGGACGAGACGTGGACAAGAACGTGGAGCGAGAATTTCAGACACAGCTAAACCCCTTTAAAAGCCAGAGTTTGAGACGAAGACACTACGAAAGAAATATAGAGCTAAAACGCTACCGACGGAGAAATTCTGAAGAGATTGAAAAAGAGTTGAGAGATCAATCCATCGTACATTTGAGGAGACTTGCTGTACATGAAGCCAACTC
>JBBMEF010061639.1:0-11538 GCA_037832685.1 Sicyos baderoa | reverse complement strand
TGAAGTAAACATGAATAATAAATATGGATAGCGAAAGAAAGCAGAAGTAAAAACACAAGTAAATGAACCAAAGCAGTGAAAAAGTCTGATTGAATTATGAAAGTGGAATCTGCTACAATGTTGATAAATGCGAACAAAATGAATGCGAAAGTGAAATGAAAGCAAACCCAAGCTCCTGGGTGCTAGGTCAAGAAACATCGTTCTTGACGAGCACCACGCAGAGCGGTCTAAAGGTCGTAGACCCCAAGACCAAAAGCTCACATGAGTCCTCTGACTCGAGAGCAATCTGGTGATCTACTCTAGAGGGATCTGGTGAGTCGAGTAACCTGTTGGCCCCAGGCCTCGTGCTCACAGCGAGAGGTGGTGCCACACCAATCACCAAGAAACCATATCAGGTTCATACCACATACTTGGAGAGTGCCTAGGCTACTAGTAGAAACCACCCATAGGCCGTGAGCCTGGCCGACCGACCACCCACAAAAGTTCTGAGGAGCGAGAGAATATCACCTCAAGCTGGGGTGTGAGCCCGAATATCATCATCCACACCCACCTACTAGTCTCCTCTATCCGGTGTTCGTGACTCATTTGGGTCCAAACGAGGCACTGAGCCGTGTATCAAACGTCATGCAAGTCCATATCAGGACAATCATGCGAGTCCATATCAGGATAGTCAAACCCCATGCAACACGACCATATCAATTATCAGGCATGCATATTTAAATCATGCATCACTAGTCATACAAGAGACAATGAATGAAATGTATATGCTATCAATGCAATCAAATGCAACATACAATGCATATAGTCATGCTACAAACAGACAAATCAATTAATGCAAGTAAACCGACACATGTATTAACCACATGTCCTCAAGAAGGGGGTAAAGAGTCCCTTACCTTGGCAAATCCACTAACTTCACTTTAAGAATCCACTAGAAGCTCCAAATAGACAAACACAACTTCGAGCCCGGAAACAATCAAACCGGTCAAAACTAGTACCTCAGGCCATCAAAATCGGATCCAGAATATCGAATTTAACAAACAGTGAAGAACCTCGAAAAATGTGTCTCGGCGACTCCCGACGGCTACACGCGCCTTGCAAACTCAACTCGAAGAACTAAAAACAGCTCGGATCAAATCTGGTCAACAGAAAAGTCAATGGGTCAAAATCACTTTTTAACCCAAGCCAAACACCCATTTAATTCTAAACCAAACAACCTTAATCCATAACTTGTATAACTTTAACCCACTAACCAAACATCGTTTATACTTACTCCAAATGAGCATACACCTAGATCCAAATAGTCTTTAAACCACAACTTAAGTGGTTTTAAACCACTAGCCAAATAAGCTTAACCACTAATTAAGTATCCATAAACCAATAAACAAACACGCTTTAACTCATTATTTAAATAACCTTAAACCATCAAACAAACACTAACTATCCATAACTTGAATATCCATAAACTAGCAAACAAACACTTTTTATCCATATTTAAATGAATTGCAACCACTAGCTTAAACAAGCTTATCCACATTTTAAATTCTCATACACTTACAAACAAACATCCATAATCCACAACTTGAATGACACAAGCCCACTAACCAAACATGCCTTAAAGCTTCATTTAAATATCTTAACACTAACAACCAAACAAACCTTATTCCTCATTTAAATAAGTTTGAACTTAAACAAACAACCCCTATCCTTCATTAGAATAGCATCAACCCACATTTAAACAATTTTAAACTCAACTTAAATAACATATACTTTTAGCCAAACATCCACCTTCTTCTTCAATTAGAATCCCTTCAACCAAAACCCTAACATAAGAGAGAGAGAGACTCACCACTCCGGCGGCGGGATCTTCGCTCCGACCAAGCTCGAATGTCGGCGACGGCGTGAACCCACGGCAACGTCAAACTCGAGCCGCTCATGCGAACGACTGCAGCGCCATGAACCACCCGATGAAGCAGACCCACAGCTTGCACGGACCACGGTGCAGCTCGACGGCGAGCTACCTAGCGTTGACGGACCCGCCATGTGCTACGACCTCGGCGACGCTGCTCCAACGACGATTCTGACGAGGTGATCGGCTAAACGGGAGAGAGAAAGAGGCAGATGCATAGTGAAGGAGATGAACAATAGCTTGCCTTAGGGTTTGAAAACTCCTCTAAAAAGTAAATGTCAAATGACCACAATGCCCCCCAATTTCAATTTAATGTCAAAATTTCCAAAAGCCTGCCAAAACCCACTTTATTTTTCTTGTTAATTCTTCCTTAACCATTTAAAACATCCACATAAATGAGGTTATTACAATATTCCCCCATTAGAAAATTTTCGTCCTTGAAAGTTGACTAAGGCTCAAATAAAACAGAACAGCAAGAGCACATACCCATAATCACAACACTTTAACAAGAGCAAACTCACTAATCTTTAAACTCCATGATCTCAATCCAAAACCTGAACAATCTTCTTTCATAAGACAAATCCTCATTTAACTCCAAAGGCTTGTGATCAACGACATGAGTCAAGCCTGATATATACCGATAAAGCAACAACATGGAACACAACATGCCCTGCAAACAACAATGGAAGCAACTGAACAACACAACACTGCACCAACTCACTCGAGAATCACAAAAGACCAAACGACTTGTACTCATCTTAATTTCAAATCCTTGCATTCCCCACATCGATGCCACTTTCAGAACACATGGCCGGTAACTTCAAATTTTGTATCTCTGTAACAAACGTCTGCACAACTCTTCTGACAGCCCAAAACTGAAAGCATTCTAGCAAGAATTTCAATGCAAGTGCAGCAACTGCAACAATTCAGGTTCTAACAACTTTCCCTATCAAACCTCGTCCATAAGAACATTGTCTATAACTCTTGCAATACAATGCCCCAAAAAAGTGACACCTGAACATCAGACTAATAACTGACCTCAAACAAGCTCCCACAGACACATCTACCTATCCAAACTGCATTCAAAGCATAAATCCCCGACACTCAACATATCCTTCAAGATCCAACTAACTAACTCGGTCCGACCATCTGTCTGTGGATGAAAAGCTGGACTGAACTTACAGACAACCACAACCGGCTCTTCCAGAAGTGTAAAGTGAACTGAGCATCTCTATCTGTGGCAATACTCACCTGAACTCCATGACCTCACAATGCCCACCAAGTACCACTGTGCTCATTTCTCAACAGAATAATCCAACATCAAAGGAATAGAATGAGTACTCTCGATGAGTCGATCCATATTCACCCATCTTATGGTGAAACTTCTATACGTCCTGAAATGAAATCCATAGAGACGTCGTCCCACTTCCACGCTGGAACACTTAACTGATGCAACAGATGTGCAAGCTCATGCCTCGGCACTCTCACTTGTTAATAGACAAGCACATAACGTTAACTCAATAATCTCACTGTTCGAAACTCCACCAGCACAGAATCCCCAGATCTCGCTACTCTTCGGTACCCTCAAGGTGCCAAACAAACGACGAACTAAGAGCAGCAGACGACAACTCAACAATGATCTCTACATCAACACGCACACAGAGTCTGTAACTGATCTGCAACTCATGAACAAAAGCCACTGACAACTGAGCCGACTAAGCCGACTAAGCTGTAAACTCACCAACCCATGCAACACTACTCGGACTCACTTATGCCACAACGCAAATAGAGGAACGATCAATGCTACAAATGAAGTAACTTCTCTACTCTGTGCATCAATAACCACAACAGCTTTACGAAGGTGGTAAAGAACCTCGCACTCAAGATCCTTACAAGCTACAACATCCGTGCTAACTTAAAATCAACGCTTTCTAGGCAAAACAATACTACAAACCTCTTATGATTCGTGAATAATTGCAGCTCTCTTCGAACAAGCAACACATTTAGGGTCTCTAAGCACCCACCACAACTGCTAACTCCAAAACATGAATTAGAGATCTGGTCATACCGCTTAAGCTGTCTAGGCTCACACGCTAACACTAACCTCTTTTCCCACAAAAGCATAACACATACCCTCTCAAAGCATCACTACGAGCCCCAATTTCATTTGACCTCTCAGGTACTATCATGATGATGAAATCAACATATTCTCCAATAACTGAATCGACCTCACACTAACTGATCACACAACGCGTGACCTCTCTCTAGTCAACTGTGCCATCGGTCTGGCGCAACTAATGTTGATCTGACCAAACTGTTCACCACTTCAATCCTAGCAAGATCCACTGAAGTTTCTGGACAAGACACCACATAACATGAAAAAGGCTACTGAATCCAACCGAACTCACACTTATAAAACTTAACAAGCAAATCATTTTCTCGAAGTGCTAACAAAATTCTTTCTTAACCTTGAATACTATCACAAACTTGTTCTGAAAGTCCTGGAACCCTCTAGTCACCGAACACACAACGCTGCGGTACATCTGTCAAACGTTAGCGACCAGGAAAATAAACTGATCTTCTAAACACCACTGATGCTTGAAGCTAATCAAGTAATTCATCGATCCTAGGTCACAAGTAACTAACTTAACTGTTAGCTTAGAGAACTTCTAAGAGTTTAAACACAATTTTATATAACCAACAATCTTCTCAACAATCACACTGAGGCTCCTTAAGGACACCGGGATGGACGAAGCCACTAACGAGCGACTCTTGCAACTGAACCTCTAAGTTCCTTTAACTCCATTGGGGTCATTATAAACAGGAACCTTGAGATGGGGTCATTCCCCATCTCAAACTCGACCAAAAAGAACACTGCTCGGGGCAAAGGCAATCCTGCGAATCTCCTTCGAAACATATCGGTGAACTTTACCACTACTGGAACTGAACTGACAGTCAATCCAGAACTCTCTACTCTTGGTATTGAAGCTAGAAAACCCACACTTCTTTGACTAACTGCTTCCTCATACAAGGCCAAAATCGACAAGAGACTCTCTCTTACTTCATGCCTTTGAACTAACAACTCAACTTTTGAAATGCCTGAAGAACACTTCCTTATGCTTCCGGCAATCACAACATGGTTCTCTAAAAACCACTCCAAAGAAAGAGTCAAATCTAACTCACCTGCAGGCAACCATGGGCGACAGCTGACGATTCCCTAAACAACACCCGCTAGCTGGCCTCGACCTTAAACTCATCGAATCCTTAACCTTGTTGTTGACTCTCAAACTCAGGCGGTTTGGTAGTTACAACTTTCTACTTTTCGAAACAACAATGATAAGTTCCTTGGCAAAGCTTGCAAGTCAAAATACTTTACCTCATAAACCGATATTGCGTCATTCCCCTACTGAGAGTAGGGGAATTGAGCCAATGCTCTCTGCTTATCAGCATCTGATAATACGATCCAAGGAACAGATCCTTAAGGTCATCCCACTAAAACAACCGAATACTCCGGCTCGGAACTTAGCACATACTGACACGAAATTTGTGCCTTAACTTTCAAGCGAAATATCACAACGAATCTTTTACTCCTCTAAGCAGACCTTGTGGCAAAAGATCATCTCAAACAATGACAACCACGTCTCAGCTACTGAATGAATTTTAGACAATCAAATAAAGTGGTAAAGATCACGCTTCTTAAACTCTTTTAAGATCTCATAAAATTCTGCATTTTTTCTCACTGCTCCAACCTGAGCATCTACAACTGATGTAGACACCTGAGCAACATCCTGCATACTTTAAGGAGCATCCTTCAATTGCTACTCAACATGCAAATCAACCGACATGTCATCTTGCGGCCCAACTCTCGCAACTGCAACAATTGTCAACACTATTGGGTCTCTAATGCGCTAACTCTAGGCTGCACCTTAGGATCACTGCCCAACTGCTCTTTAAAATTTAGCAAAACTCCTAATAACTCAACTAGGTATTTCAACACTTTACAATAGTCTCACAGACATCTCAGTCCCCTCCACAACCTCCTTAGGATGTAAGTGATACGATGTAATAAAAATGCAATGCAATGAAAATGTAATGCAATGCAACAAGATTGATCATACGAAACATGCTACAAAACCTTAACCTCCCTACTAGAATACTTGATGTCGATCGGCAGCTGAAGACCATGGGGATCAAAACAACAGCCTACGATGTAAGCTAGTCTACATAATCTATGACTCTGAGCTCTGATACCAACTGTAAAGACCCGACCCAAATCGGGGTCTAAGCCTAAGTCCTTAACTCTAAATGCATGAAAACATTATTCTTCACTTAGGGCATGTATAATTAAATCCAAAACAACAATCTTTATAAACCAGTTAAAAGACAAGTTTGTAAACCGTAAATTCAATTTAAAATAATCATAGGGTACCCAAGAGTCAAAACATAAAAGCCCGGTAAAACTATTTACAACTTATCATGCCCCTAAATATTTCATGCAGAAAGAACAAACTAAAAGACTTTATACGAAGTAATGCAACGGGTCCCATGGTCATCTCCAACTCCGTCGATCATCCATCTCGGTAAATTAATTTTCATAGTCTTGTTGTTTGAGATTAGTTTTCATAGTCTTGTTATTTGATTGTTGTTTAATGTTTTAAATTACATTTGGTGTATATGTAATGGAAAAATACTTCTAATAATATTGACTAGCCTAAGTCAAAACTTAGGCAAAGTGGACATAGGTCTTACAACCGAACCACTCTAAATTCTTATATCGATCTCTCTATCGTGTTGCTTTTTATTTTGTTGTTGAATAGCTTTCATAATTGGTAAAAAACCTAGAGAAAAAAAGAAAAAATTACAAAACAAATTACAAAACAAATTATTTACAAAACAAAATGAATTGGTTATCAAATGCGGCCTAAGTTTCCTTCTCGATTATTTTCTTTTATTTACAAAGAACAAATTACAAAACAAAAAATTAAGGTATATTTGAAATTTTGAAAAAGAGAATGAGAAAAAAAGAAAACTTAGGCCGCATTTGATAACCAATTCATTTTTGGTTTTGTGTTTTTGTTTTTAATATTTTAAAAACAGGTTCGTTTGATAACTAATTTTAGATTTTGTTTTTAAAATTCTAAAAATATTTTGAGAATTATAAAAACTAAAAAAAGCCAAGTAAAATGTAAAATCTGAAAACAAAAAACAGTTATCAAACATGCTTTTTGGTTTTTAGTTTTTAAAAACAGAAAACTGAAATGAATTATCAAACATATACTGTTTTTATTTTTCAAAACAAAAAACCAAAAACCAAAAATAAAAAACTAGAAATAAAAAACAAAATGGTTATCAAACGGGCCCTTAGTTTTATGACGAAAGAAAGGAGTGAATCCAAATTCAATTTTAGAAAGTTTTGGTTCTTTATTTTGTCTTCTATGTCTCTTCTTTTCTTTTAAAAATTTAAAGAGGTCCCATAAACATATGTTTTGGTAGTTCGGTAGTTCCCACAAACACATGGTTGTTTAAGCATATTGTTCCGTAACTTATATTTAGTAGGGTTTTTTTATATTAAAATATAGAAACGAAAAAACCTTCATGGAGGGTACTACTGCTCTCAAATAATATGAAAGTCCAATACATATTTTCAAGCTCGAACCTGTGACCGTGAAGTTGAAATGGAATAGCATCAAACAAGAAAACCAATGTGCCACCGACCCATCTGGATCGGGTCAAGATTCTAGGTATGTCATAAGTATGTTTCAAGTTTTAGAGTCTAATAATGATGTGATGTATTTAACTAGATGTTTAGGTGATGGAATGAACTTCAAAATTTATATTGAATATCTTAATGAAGAAGGGTACGTTGGAGGTGATGATGGATTAAAGTGAAATGAGCGAAGATAGTGATTTTGAAGAGGATAAAATAGTTAGTAAAGAAATTGAGGTAGAAAATCATGATTGTGGTATGTCAAATGAAGATTTTTTAGAAAACAATCGAACTTATAATGAAAGTTGTGATGATGATAGCAATCACGAGGATCATTATTTATCATTTAAAGCACACAATGTTGATGAGATTCCAACTTTGAGCTTTGGATGAAGTTTAGTACTATGAAAGAGTTTAAAGAGGTCATCAATGACTATGCAGTAAAAAGAGGTTGGTGTATTTTAAATGTTAAAAAAGATAAGGTCAGAGTGAGAGCACAATGTGTATAGGGTTGTACATGGATGGTGCATGTGTCCAAGATGTTAAAAGAGTTGACCTTTCACTAGTAGAAATTGGGACAACGGTGACGGCCTAGAATTTTTTTTTTTTAAATACGGAAGAATTTATGACCGGCTTGTAGAAAGGTGACCGACATATATTTTACCGGTCTCAAATGCAAATCGGTGACGGACTCTATTATGACCGACAATTGGTCATAATAGACGCACAATCCTTGAAGATCTACTATGACGGGTTGACCGTCATAATAGATTCGGCTCTATTATGACCGGCTGTCGGTCATAATAGACCAACAGTCATTGAAGATCATCTATGACGGCCCGCCGATCATAATAGAAGTCGGTCACCGTTCTTCCTACATAACTTTCATTTTCTCTCCAAACTCATTCAGGATTTTCCCGAGCCTTAACCCTCCGACCACTGATTTCAAAGCTTTACTTCCTCCGACCACCATACTCCGACGCCGACTCCGACTACCATACTTCGACTCCTCCATTTGCGCCCACTTTCGAAGCTCGTGCCGACTCCGAATCACCGTACTCTGGTGAGTTCGATTGCAAAATCGCATATTTGAGCTCTTTGTTTTGATTTTCTACTCTAATTTCTGCTGCTATTGATGTTCTTTGAGTTTTATTTGTTCTGTTTGCTTGTTGATGTTCTTTGAGTTTCGATTATGGCTTTGTTAAGATCGTTTCCTATACTCACATTGTGGTTTTCATGCTTTGGGAGAGATTTGTTAAGGGTTAGGTTACAATGAGGACAAACTTAGCTGCAAATTAGGAGCTTGATGATGGCTTAATCCTATGGGCTTGATTTGTTTTGTTTTCCATGAAAATGAGGTCAAACTTAGGCTTAATTTTATTTGTTTTCCATGAAAATAGCTGATTGAGAACAATGTTGCTGATGGCTGATGACTTAATGATGTCTAGGAGCTTGATGATGGGTTAGGTTACAATGAGAACAATGTTGTCTCATAGGCTGGTTGTTGTTTGGATTCATCCTAGCTAGAGGCAAAATTTAGGAGTTGAGAGTTTTATAGAGAATGCAATACGACATTCGAAACGGTCAAATTTGGTTTTAGGATTGAGTACTCTTGAGTTGAGGATTTATCTTTGGCTTGAGTTTGTTGGTTTAAGATCACAGCTCTAACATATATTATTCTTTATACAGATTCATCACGATGTCTACACCATCAGGTAGGGAGCAGGTTGATGATGTTCCTCGGGAGAGATCTAGTCTCCCAAGAGTCGTCCGAGTCGTACGACTAGAGGGATCACAACTCTAAACGAGCTTGCACAAGATAAGATGGCGGGAGAACGCCGCGTTCTGCAATATAATTATGCACGACAGTATGTCAGTGGGGCGGCGAAGAAATTCAGAAGCTATATCGGTGTATGTGTTAGATTACATATACCCATCACGTATGTGGAGTGGGATGATGTCCCAATTTACTTGAGAGAGCTAGCATACGATCGTATCACGGTAAGTTAGCATTATAATTTTGAAGTGGATCTAATTTTTTGGATATTATTACATACTAATTAATCTAATGTGTATTCTATGTATGCAGTCCTCGTTTCAAGTGGACCCTGACTCAAAACATAATATTATGATGGCGATGTCAAAGGCATTTAAGACTTTTAGATACAATCTTCACCGACAGTACATCCAACCCTTCAAAGACAGTACCCAATCTGAGTTGATGTTCACACCTCTGAAGAATAAGTTCATCACTCAAGAACATTGGGATGCTTTCGTCAGAGTTAGATTATCTGATGAATGGAAGGTAACTACTTTTGTAAATTATTTGATCATATTATTTTTAAAAGTTTTAGAATCTTAATATTATTCCTAATCAATTTATTGTATTTTAACACATGATAAAAGTAAGAAGAATAAAGAGAAGATGGCTCTACTGAAGTACAATCATCGGATGTCCCGAAAGGGATATACCGATCTTGGCCATGAATGGGCCATAGACATTAAAACCAATCCATCAGCCCGTGCAACACTATGGGTCGAAGCTCGTAAGGGACCAGATAACATGATTGTTGACCTAGAAACTCAAGAAGTTGCGAACCAAATTATATGTTCTTGGTCAATTTTTGTTTATTTGTTTAATTTAATATATTTATGTGCTAATCAACAAGTGTATTGTTCTACAGGATGAATATCAAACCAGAATGTCGGACTAGATATTTTGACAGATGCATTGGGAAGCCTGAACATCGAGGACGTGTTAGGGGGGTAGGTTAGTTTCTACCTCCATCGATATTCTTCAAGATGGATCATCCCCAATCTAGGATGGCCGGAAACCAACCAACTCAACCACAAACGTCGCAATTTCGTACCTCACAAGTCTGATTAGACGTTGACTCGCCATGTGCAGGCAGTACTCATGCCTAAGGTTTGATGCATGGCGGAGAATCGATGATTAGGGAAGAACATGTGGTGGTGAGGGTAGAGGTTGATCTCTCGAGCGTAAGGGAGCAAGTGGATTATCCAGAGCCGAGTGGTCATCCCGAAGCCTCTAATTTAGGAGAGGTAAGTATTCAAAGTTTTATTTTTAACCATTTAGTGAGTATATATATTTCAATTCTTGTATGCTTAATTATAATTATGTGTTTTAATTTTCATGCAGGGTTTGACATGTACACTGGCTCTGGGCGACCCAACAAACATCGTCGTCATCGGCACCGTATTTCAATCGAAGGACAAGTTCACCAAAGTCCACGGTTATATACTGGGCAAATTGAATGCAAGAGTGGTGGTTGACATGGTGTTGCCTGATAATGAAATGTTGGAGTTACCCGTTCCTTTGAACGAAGAACTTCAATACCTTCACCAAGCAGTTAATAGTTATGTTGCATGGCCTATTGCCTGGATCATTAAGTCAATTGCTAACTCCAAAGAGGTATGCGTACGTAATTTTCCAAATCTCTTTGCACTTTCGTATCTGTTTATCCGTTTAACTAACAAAGAACCTTTTTGTCAAAGGCATCTGCACCAAGCTAGGGAAGATGCCCGCATCAGCTGCACAGTCAGTGCATTTGAATAGAGGGAATCGGGCGTGCCCATCAGCTGAACACTCAGTTCAATCCAAGATGCCCGCAACTGGACAATTGAGCCAAACCATGCAAGAGAAGATGCTCGCCTCAGCTGCACACTCAACTCAATCAAGCACGACTACTCCAAAGTTGCTCAAACTTCTACTTTCCCATGCTAAGGAACATATGGCACCAGAAGAACTATTTACGATACCCCACTAGTAGAAATCGTGAGATTTATGACCGGCGTAGGCGGTCATTGTTTTACATTTATGACCAGCGGGCGCCAGTCATAAAAGACAGAGTCATCGTTTTACATTTATGACTGGCGCGTGGTAGCCGGTCATAGATGTACA
>JBBMEF010061608.1:0-11541 GCA_037832685.1 Sicyos baderoa | reverse complement strand
ACTATTGGTTATTAGGATGTATATTTATTTTCGTATTCTGAAGTAATAAAATAAGAAAGAATTATTGTTTCTTCAGATATGGCCAAAGGGAGAAGAAACATTTGAAGATAAAGGATATGCCAATACGCAAATTTGTTGTGATGTGGACATTGTGGAGATAAAGTCCAGACAATGAATGGAAAATTCGACTGTTGGCCCTACCACAACGTCAAATATCGACACCCTTAATCTCATGGAAGCGCGTTGTACCAGATCTAGAGCGAATGATAGCCAAAAATTCACGGCAGCATGGTGAGCCAACGGACTCACAGAGCCTTACCAGGTCTAGGGACAAGAGGTCGCATGAAGATCTCTAGTGAAGGGAGACAGAGGAAGAGCGCAAAAGACATTGGAAGAAGAAGGTAAAAAAGCTCACCAAAGGAAGAGCTCAGCGAGAAGCGCTATAGGGAGACAACATGCTGGGTGAGATGTTTCCTGCCACGTAGAGTGAAGGAAAAGCCAGCAGTGTTGGGTGAAGAAGAAAACACCGGGGAAGCAAGGTGAAGCTCAGAAGAAGCTCGCAGCCAAGAAGAAAACACCGTTAGGGCAAGGTGAAGTGCAGAAGAAATCTTGCTGGTCGAGACCTGGTGGTTTGGTTAGGAGAGGCGCGGTGCCGGAGGAAGATAAAGAGCAATTTTTTGGTATTAGGGTTTCTAGAGTTGAGAGAGATTTTAACCATTATGAAGTGGCCTAGTGGTCAAGAGAGTCTTGGGAACTAAAAGGTGATGGGTTCAATCCATGATATTCATCTACCTAAAAATTAATTTCTTATGGATTTCTTTGATATCCAAATGTTGTAGGGCAGGCAATATGTTCCGTGACAATAGTCAAGGTGCGCGCAATCTAACCCGAACAGTCATGGATATCAAAAGAAAATTTGAGTTGGGAGAGAAAAACCATATTGTTGAACAATGTCTATGCGTAGAGGAAAAGGAAAAGGAAAAAGAAAACAAGTTGAGACCATACATAAACTCTACTTAATAATTATAGGGCGGGCTGGGATTACCTGTGCAGTAAGATTTTGAATCAACATACGGTGATCAAAAGTGTAATGAATGCTGGCCTTGATAGCTATAACATTCAAGCTTGACTCCCCTGGATTAAAAAAAAACGGTTAAGGAAATAATTGACCTATAAGACTTTGTGGTAAGCGATAAAAGATTTAACGAGTGCTGACCATAATAGCTTTCCTATTACATTCAAGTGAGACTCGCACGAGCATGATTAACAACGTTCAATGAAAAAAGTGAATGTAATACAATCAGGAATATAATTTCAGATGAAAACCCACGTTGCCAACAGAGAACAGACATAAATAACAATAACAATAATAATAATAATAATAGCAGCTAACAGCAACAAAAGAAATCAGTTTAATAACAGAAAACGACTAGCCTTCTGGAACAACAAGACCAATCAGAACCACCTTTGAATTCAAAGATGTCTATGATTATATTTTGGATATACAATACAAGAACCAAAAGGTTTAGCAGATTAAAGATAGCTACCATTATTTTTCACTCCTGCAAGTAGTTCAGTCTCTTCACCGGCTTGCACAACTGCAATGTTAGGCATGAAATTCAATGTCAACAATAGATCTCATCAAAGTATGTCACGCCTAACAAGGAAATAATCAAAATAAGTTACCAAATCCTGAATCTAGTTCAACCACTTACTGCGTGCACTATTTTTGGGGAAAATGCAAACAGAATCAACTCCTGGAGCAGGGCCGAAGTTCACATCACCAAAATCCTGAGAATCTTCGTCACCCACAATTCCAAGATCACTAGCTTCTTCAACGGCCTCGGATTTTTCGCCTTCGGAGTCCGATTGACATGTGGCAGCTGTTAAGCAAACAAACAACAAAGTACAATGACCCTCTAGAACAATGAAATTCAATTCATTCAACGAAAGACAACAAACACATGCATTGATCCTCTAGCTAGACAGGTTTTATAATCCTTCCCCCCTTCAGCTGCATGAAGCAAAAATTGGACTAATTCACAGAAATGGCAATACACAACCAATTTCCAATTCTCAAAAAAGGGTATGGGGGATATGATTTCAATAATGGAAATAGACAAACAAATTTGACAATGATATGATATGATATCCCAGCATTGTAAAGCTACTACATTAATGAATAATCAATCAATCAACCAATTAAACTCATTTCACCATCAAAACCAGCCAAGGAAGAACAAAATACTAATACTAATGGGAAAGACACAATCCAATCAATCCAATCGACCCAATCGACCCATCAGAGAAACAATCAAACCCAACAAGTCAAAATCCGATGGGAAAAGCATGCATGCCCAAATCTAATCAATCAAACAGGACAATTCAAAAGCATGTGTAGATCTAAGATTGAAAAAGGAGCGAACCTCGGAGAAATGGAGAGGCGAGAAGAAGAAGAGCAAGGAAGAAAACTCTGAAGGCGTTCATGGCGGATTGAGGGTTGAAACTCCGATTGGATTTTCGAAGGTCAATGATGAGGATCCATTAGCGACATTTATTAGGGAATCGAGATGAGAACCCTGTTTCCCCAATTCTTACACGTTTCTTCAATTTTCTATTCAAAAATCATGAAAATAAACAAGTTAAAGACAAAATTTAGGGGGCAAATTTCAGATCAAACTAATAATCTCTTCATTATTGGGTCGTATACAATAATAGGTTAATTCTCTACAATAATATTCTCTTTAAAAAAAAACAAAACATAATTCTCTATAATAATGAGAGAAATATTAAAGATACGTTCTAATGATATCATGTATCACATAGTAACAAGTTGATTACGGTAGAAAAAAGTTGTGTGAAAAAATGTAAAAAAATTAATCATATTTGAAGTAATCAATTACTCGTTGGAGATTAGTCTAAACGGTGGTTGAAGTAGATAACTACTCATTTGAGAATAGGTATTAGTAAAGGTTGAATAATTAATAACTCGTTTGAATTTTTTTTTTTTAAATTGTGTTTTATTCTAAACTTTTCTACGTGATTTTCATTTTTCTTAAGTTACAGTTAAATTCTATACCAAAATGAAAAGAAAAAAGGAAATAGCCCTAAATGTAGGCAGTACAGTCACTTGCAGGTCAATGGTAAAGGAAAAGCTTTCATTAGGCAAGACATGATCAATGTTCTTGGATATGTTCAAGTATTATGTGACTCTTGAGATTGGGTACTAAAATGAAGTACATACAAATTAGTTGGGACCTGTCTCAATTATAACAAAGAGGGAGAGGAGAGGACACACTTAATTGGAGTAATTGCTAGGTTTGTTTTTATATACATGAATGTATGTGTCTCTTTATGCACACTACGACTATTCTCACATGACAAGTGTTTGCTCCTACTATATTTGATTGTCAAAATAACTCGTAGAAAATTAATTTTTAAATAAGTGATGATCATGGATTGAATTGATCATATCTTCTATAAGCATCTTATGATTTACAAGATTCTTATTTGACCACAAAATTAACTCATGATAGTTGTGTATGGTCTAGGTATTTGAAGTGTGTTTTCTGAAAGGCAAGAGACCATCAAGGTGTCTTTTACTTTTTTGATAATTCAGAATTGGAGTTTCGCCCCACTATATACTCGGGGGCATCTACAACTGTCCTAGATTTAGACCCAAAATACAACAAAGAAATTATACATTTAAACTCACTCGTGGGATTTGAACCTGAGACCTTCAAGAAAGCATACCTTGAAGATCTCAAGTCTCTACCAACAAGTCTTCCCCTTAAGAACTATTGGGTAATGGGTAAGCTCGACAAGAGTTGGAGAAGCTATAAAAGTTTAAATAGTGTGATTTAGATGTACGCCGTCATGTTAGGGTTACTTGCAACCCGGACCCATTGGAAAGAAAAAAGGTAGCACCGAAGAAAAGGGAAGAGCGAGATCACCTAGTTGTAATGATACACCCTTCTAGATTAAGAGCCTTATAGAAACTCAACACAAGAGGAAACAAAAGGGGATGACAAATTATGTCTTTTACCACTTGAGCTACTCCGTGATGATTTCCTCAAGTAATTTAGTAGTCACGAGGGCCTTGAGAAGCTAGGAGATGATGAGTTCAATGATCCGATCTTCTTTCTTGTTCTCCATAAGTCATCCATAGAATAAGTGGTTAAAAGTGAGTTATCTCAAAGTCCTCCTTGATCAATTGAGCTATCCCATGATGATTTAGTTATTTTTTATTTTTTAAAATTACAACAATTGTTTGTTGGTTATGTATTAAAATTTCAAAGTCAATAAACATAATTTTATATTATATTATATTATATTTATTTTTAGAATATATATTATATTATAGTTGAAGTTTACAAATTATAATTAAAATAATTATTTATATAATTTATGAATTAAAATGATAAAGGATTTTGAAATACTTCCTTGACCCATCCTTTCATCTCTATTTACAAATCCATCATTGTAAAACTTTGTCAAAACTCATAATTTTTAACAAAAAGAAATTGTCCATCAATTTATACCATATATAAGTGAATAATTCTTTAAACGTTTTGTTCGACTACAAAGTTTTTTTAGTTTATTTTAGTACAACAATAATATTAAGAAATTGAAAGATTTAAATATATAGTTTCTTGATACATACCAATTACCATGGAGTTAAAGCTCAAAGATATTAAAGAAAAGTAATTACAACACATCTAAATTTAAGGTTAAGATTGCAACGCTTACTCAAGTTTGAAGTGCATTTAGATGAAATTTAAAGTTTAGAGTAACAATTTATGCAATTAACAAGTTTAAGGGTTAGAAAAATCTTGCAAAGAAAATAATAAATGATAATAGAAAAGGGCGTTGTTCAAATTGACAAAGTTTCTCTTAAACCCCAAACTACAACTTGGGAAATGGCAGAAATCTCAAAACTACATGATATGCTTCATTATGCAATACACTTAGATGATACAAACCTTACAACATTTTACTCATACAACATGTTTACAACTAAATGGAAGAATGAGATGATCTAAAAGTGATCTGAACTATACTAATCTTTCCTTAATCATAGCAGTCCATCAGTGAATGATTTGCATCTTAAATTTTCTACCTTGGAGTTCATGGATGTGATCATTTCTTTCAGCTGAGATGATTTGAGCTCCAATTCGGTTAACCGAGCTCGAGTTTCTGCTACTTTTGTCTTCGCATCAGAAAGCTCCTTTTCTTTCAATTCCAAATCCTCCATTTGAGATTCTAGTTCTTTCTTTGTCGACTCCAAACTCTGCTTGCAGTCTGCATTTGCAGCTTCAGTGACTCGATGCTGACTTCTCAGCTCGACAGCTTGTGCAGTTTCATCGAGACGACTCTTTAACCACCCCACGTCTATTTGTGAGGACTCAACGTCTTTGAAGATTGCTAAGAGTTCTTTAACTTTGGATTTGGTGAGTTGATGAAACTCTGTGGATTGCAACTCTTGAATCACGTAGCACACGCATTCTAGATAATACGAGCGCATGGAAACCGATTCCAATTTGCAGGTGGCTGCGATATCTCCATACTTTTCGAAGATTGATGTCAGAATGGAGGAGAAGCTGGCTTTTATATTGTACTTTCCCACCGGAACACACATCTCAGAATTTATGGATTCGGTCTCTCCCTCGTCGCTGTCGAGTAGAGTTTGCTCAAAGCCAGATAAGCTAAAGCTAGATTCACTTGATGGCTTTTGAGAACCTTCTTTAGCATTGTTACCATTAGGTGTAAGATCCTCCTTATACAATGTTTCATGTTTCTTGATCCCGTTTGTATGATTTTTCGTCGGTGAGGGAATCCGAGCAGGACTCTTCTTTGGAGCATCCTCTAGATAGTCAGGCTGTCAAAAAAGACGATGCAGGTTCAACATTTTGATACAACATAAAACTGTTGTCAGTTAGAAGTGAAGGGAAAAAGTGCACCAGTATAAGTCTGTCGTAGGATGGAATTCGAGGCGTATCAGGTTGATCTGCACTAAGACTAAGATCTTCAGGATGAATTTCTCCGGAGTAAAATCTCTTGGTAGGGGAGATATGACCACCATTTCTTGATTCTACATTTTTCTTAGGAGAGATATGAGAGTTAAGTGAGCGAGCTTCAGTAGAAACCGTGCTTGAGTAGCGTCCACCGCCGACTTCTTTTGGAGGCTTTGGTCGGGACCCCTTCTTCCTTCCAAAGGATTTGGAAATATCAAGCCTAAAAGATCCTGCTAGCATAAAAAGTGGAAGAAAAAAAAAAAAAAAAAAGATAAGCTAGAAGAATGATCTTCAAAATCATCAACAGAAGAAACAAAGTCTCTTGGACATTTCATTCCATGTCCAACGAAATTTCTCAGTCTAAAAAAGGTAAAACATTAGAAACCGGTCACAGTATCTACATGCTAAATATGTTTTTTCGCCCGAGACTCCGAGCATATACATGAACGCGAATTTTAGTTTCACATACTAACCACGGTCTGAAAGTCGAGTAGATCTTTTCCCTATCAGTGTCAAAATATTATATATTATTCTATGCTAACATTAATATGATGCAATGAAGCATCTCTGATTGACAAATTCCATTGCCAAGGATCAACAACTAGAGGTCTCAGTTATATTATGCCCTGAAAAGTCATCCCCAATTCATGACAGTAAATTTAGGTCACAAGTGTTAGAGTTAGACCTAGTAATCTCAGAAGACGAATTGTTTGCTCGGAGTTCATGACAGTAAACAAAGTCTCTTGATTTATTCTTAAAAGTTATCTTATTATAAAGATCAACAGTTACGAAAGAAGCATAAACAAGAATCAAAATAAAGAAAAATGCAAGGCAGATAACATACAAGTTTATGTGGTTCACTAGCATCATGTTAATTACATCCACGCATTGAGGAGAGAAACTGTATTATTCAGGAGATTGCAAAGAATACAAAATACTTGATAAGAGAGTTTATATAGTGCACCAGTCAGCAAGATTCCGTATTGAGTATTCGTAGCACAACATAGTTCAAGGCGTTCCATCATTAAAAGCCGAGCAATTTAATAGAATTATGAAACAAAAGAGAATTATTCTCCATGTCCTTTTGCATGTTTCTCACTAGCACATAATAGAAGCAATTGAAGAGTTCAGAACTTCCTCATTTATTCACTGTGAGTGATAATGATAATATGAAAAAGAACAGAAATATAAAGAGAATAATTCTACTAAATATAGAAATAAGCAAACAAAAGTGGACAAATTCTGTTCCCATTTATCATCCGGGTCCTAGCTATAGCTAGAGTACTTTAGCCGAAATAGAACTTTCAACATTATTTGTGGACATTAATGATTTAGTTCAAACTTTGTCCTCAACTACCTAGAAGTATCACATGCTTTCTTTAATACCTTGGGAGTTATTAGATGGAAAGCAAAGAGAAAATTAAAGTAAGGCTAAAAATTTTAAAATAAAAAAGTAAAGGCAAGCCCATTTAGAAATTAAACACAGCAAACTTCAATCCCTAAGGCTTTATGAAGCAATTGATCAGAAAATCACTGTAAGAAGAGAACCCAATGTTTTTAATAGCTAAAAGCGCACTAAGACGTAATAGCCTATTGGGACTTAGGCGCAAGACACAAAAAAAGTGCGAACATTTTTTTGTGAGGCACACTATATTTATAAATAGGTGATGATACAGTTGGAGTGAAAAAAAACAACTCAAGATTAATAAATGATATTTTTTAATTAATAAAGAACAAAAAAAAAAGGCCAAACACAAGAATTTTTGTGTTAAGGGTTAATTTAACTTTTTAAGCGCGCCTAGAATCTGTCTTTTTACATGAGTCTTGCCTATTCAAGGCGAGGCGCCAGTCCTGTGCCTTGAACCGCACAGGCTTGGCGCTAATCATGTGCCTTGAACCGCACAGGCTTGAGCAAGTCTTTTAAAATGCTAAGAGAACCAACAACTTTGTTTAACTACTTTCTTTTTCATTTTTGTTGGTCTAAAAAGTTTATTTTGCAGTCAACGATCATGGAATAAGAATCCAAGGAAGAAAAAGTAGTCTAAAACAAAACCACAAGGGTTGAAATTGAGGCACATCCAAAATTACCTTTAGACTTTTTATCCTTTTCTGCCTTGCTTTCGGCTGTTTTCTTAATGCAATATTCAGTGCATTCATGAAAAGGATTAGAAACGTATATACAATCCGGGCGAACTTTCCTCCTTTCAGCCATCTCCTTGCTCAAATCTCACTACCTGTAATTTTCACAACATTAGATTATCACCATTAGAGCATTGTCACAAGCTTTTCTCAGTTCAGACCAAATTTTCCATGTAGAAGAGAGAGAGTTTGAAATAGGTAAAGAATAAGCAAAAAAAAAAAACCATCGTAGGTCGGTCTAGTGGTCAAAGAGCACCGAAGACATCCCGACATCTAAGAGATGATGATTTCAATTCATGGTGGTCTGGTCAACTATTTAAGAAATAATTGCCTACTAAAATCATTGCCGTTGAAGGATTAGGTTAAGCGGTATGTCTTGTTCTATGAGAAAAGTAGCTTGAGCTGACTTGAACACTCGCATTAAAAAATTAAAAAAAAAAAAAAAAAAAGGCCAAACAGAATTTAGCTTCTACTCGTCTAAAACAAAAGATAGCAAGAGGATTCAAGTTCCATTGACGAATTTCAAAATACCTTCATTAAACTTTAAAAAAATGAACACAAAAACCAGTGCAGAAACTCCATATAAATCAACAGGCACAGAATCAAGCTTAAAATAGCAAACTTACCCAAAAAACAATCGATTCAGAGGAAACAAACACCAACCCACAAAAGCAAAACCCCAAATAAGAAGACCCAGAAATCCAGAAATCAAAATGGGAACCACAGAAAGAAAAAAAAAAAAAAAAAAAAAAAGAGATTCAAGAACAAAATACAATGGACTAACCTGGAAATTGAGCCTCAAATCAAGGGTATGGATTATAAATTTCTCTCTCTCGGAGGGCCGTTTAGCAAAATGGAAGAAGCGAACATTCATATGGAAAGGTAAAGTTCAGAGTGGGCACTATATATTTCTAAGGCTGCCATTAATGGGTGCTCTAAAACGACGCTGAAAATTTGACTGATTAGGTGAAACACCAAAACGAAAAAATAATAAAGTTGTTATTTTTTTTGGCATTTTTCAGTCCCAATATTCCAACAAACATGGACACTTCATATTATAAAATTAAAAGAATTCATGTTTAGTCACCAAAAAGTTGGGGAAAAAAGTGTAGATTTAATATAATTTATAATTTAATGGTTGAAAATCTTTTCTTCACATTGAAATTGGGGTTCTAAGTGTGGACAAATTGAACAGTTGTGAATTGGATTGTTTGGCCACTTGCAAATTGCAGCTTTGTTTCTTTTGAGTTTGAGTTTTCATTTATTTTCTTGCTAAGTTTGATTTTGATTTAACTATTATGGAAAAGATTTTTGCCAAGTTGATTCCAACAATCACATATAAATTCTTTAAAAAAAAAAAGAAAAACAATAACTTATAAAAATTTGGAGATTTTACTTAAATGATAAAAAATAGTAAAATATTTTCGTCTCACAAAATCAAAACTAATTTATTTATGGTAGAAAATCTAAATTAAGTTCTATCACTGATTGAGTTCTATGGGTGATAGAATTCGATTAATGATAGACTCATTCTATCACTGCTTGATTTTTCCTATGAAAAATAGAATTTTAAATTGAGTTTCTATCACTAATTAGTGATAGAAAAAAAAATCTGTTATAAATGAATTGTTTTAGAAATTGTGCTATAAATATAGTACATATGATGATAAATTCTCTAAAAATTAAAATAAAAAAGGTTTAATTTTGATTTGATATGTCGACTGCCATTTCCCTTTTCTGGTTTGAAAACAACCTCCCATTAAGCATTTTTGTTGACTTTGTCACCATTAGTAAAGTGGTTAGATATCTATATCTTTCAATAATATTGAATTAAGTTACATTAATTTAAGTGAATTTATTGTAGATAGCAAATTAGAGCATGATTTCAATCCGTTTCACTTTTGTTTTCAAATAATTTTACTATTTAAATTTAATTACATCAATTAATAAATAAAACAATATAAAAATTAAATATCGAACTTCAAGATCAAATATGTAATCATAAAGTCAAATTAAATAATAACTAATCAATCAAATCAACACTCACCAATCTTATAACATAAGTCTAAACAAATTTTGGCTGAAAGTATAAATTTATACATTTACGAAAGTTCAATATTTAAATTGATACAATTTTTAGTTTAAAACTCAAGGTATAAATTAAGTTTTTTAAAAAAAATAAATATGAAATAAAAATTATGGAGCCCATTTAAAAAAAAGAAAAAAAAAACAAATTTAATACAATTAAATTCAATAAAATTAAACGGTGACTTCAATCAAATCCACAAAATTGATTTAAATGAAATTGATGTCTCTAATCAAATTGAACGGATTGCAAGTAATCTGAGAGAAATTAATTTGAAATAATAAAATTATTATGCATGAAATATTTTTGAGTGTTGCTAAAATTAAAATAGATGTCAAATTTTGTTATTTAAAACAAATTTCCTAACCTAAAGCTATTTGTTATTTTTAGATAAAGTTTTTACGTAAAAATTGGGATGGCCATGTGGTTGGTTGATTGATGAGTTCATATCAAATTTAATACTCAAAATAAAAGTGCATGTGATGTCTAAAATTTCATATCAATCAGTGGGGTTTCTAAAAATTGTAGTTTTTTTTTTTTTTTTTTTTTTTGTCTAAACTTTATAACATATATGATAACTTAGGCCCGTTTGATAATCATTTGGTTTCTTATTTTTTTGTTTTTCAAATTTAAGCCTATTTTCTCTCAAATTTCCTACAATTTGCTTCATCATTTCTATCATGTATACATCTTTCCTTAAGAAAGTAGGGAAAGACTAACCAACTTTTAAAAACAAAAAAAATAGCTTACCAAAGTTTGTTTTTGTTTTTAAAACGGGGTCTTAATTAACTTCAATCATTATGATAATTTTGCAACTTAATATTACATAATAAATGCATTTCATAATTCACTTATAGTCAAACAATTCAAGGAATAGGTTTTCTGTATTTCCAATTGATAATCAACAATACACTTGAGGTCCCATTATATAGGGAGAATAAACAAATAAATAACAATTAAATAATACAAGATATTCCTATTAAATCTCAGGAAATCTAACCTAAAGAACATTCTAGAATAATACTTAACATGTGTTAATATATATATTCACTGTATCTTCAAACGAGAGGGAAGTTCAACAACACCGAGTTTGGACCGAAGAAAAGCAAACTGTGTGTGAGACAGAGTCTTTGTGAGACAGTCAGCAGGTTGATCAAGCGATGGAATATACCGAACGGTTAACTGCCCCCGCGAAATGTGATCACGAATGAAATGAACATCAATTTCTATGTGTTTGGTGCGAGCATGAAACACAGGATTACAAGCTAATGACCCAGCACTAATATTGTCACACCACAAGAC
>JBBMEF010061597.1:0-11543 GCA_037832685.1 Sicyos baderoa | reverse complement strand
AGATTTGCAAATATTTTCAAAAAGTTGCTATTTACTCAATTTTTTTATCTTATCGTAATATACATGCAAATTCCCCTTATTTATAATTATTCAATCATTTATAACTACTTATTTTTAATCATTTTTTCCAAATAAATTAAAATAACTTATTTTTTTATCATTTATTTTTTTAATTACTAAAATAACTACTTACTTTAAATTTATATTCAAATAAAGTTTTGATCTTAATTAGTCTGCACAAATTTACATCCAACCAAAATTTTTGCTACAATCTTTAACTACTCAATATAACTCTTAAAACTAAAACCTACTTAAATATGCCAAATAAAAAGTCCAACTTTCTAATTTTTTGATCTTAATCATTTGGGTTGGTGCAATTTCCAAAAAACAGTATCTTATTTAAATTATATATAAATGATTAATTGCAACTCTATTGAAACTTGAGGAGATATGATTAATCCAATTATAAATTTAAGGGTATCATTATTACTAAAATCCTATTTTAGAGGTGAATTTTTCCAAATAAAAATAAACAAATAAACCTCTTCCACAAGCTACGCTCAATGTAAAGCCGTATTGGGATATTGGGCAGAGCAAAACTCTCCTAAACATGCATGTGTAGGGGAGCCGTACCTTTTGGGTATGTACTATGTACCATTACTGAGTGACATATAAGTTTCTTCACTTTTTTATAAACTCTATTAATGAAAGAATTTTTATGTGGCATCCAATAGTACCAAATACCCAAAAGGTAGGGCTCCACTACACATACATATGTAGAGAAATTTCTCTATTGTGTATGAGTAAGATGGATCTTTTTCGGGATGGGAGGTAGTGGAGGGAAAATATCCTATAACTAAATTGAGGTGGGAATAGAAAATATATTTTTCATCTTGTTCCCTACATTATTTACTATTAATATTATTTTTTGATTTTATATTACTTTTTAGTATAAATATTTATGGGGTGGGGTTGGGGAATGGCTCCCAAGTTCCGTGGTCTACCCACGAAAATCTTAGTTTTTTTTTAGGATGGGGTCAGAATTTTTCTCAATTTTTATTTCTTTTTCTATATTTTATATAATTTCAAATAAATATTTTTTAAATAAATTTTCTATAAATTTCAAATATAATGTTAATTATTAGAGAAAAATATTTACAGGCATAGTTAATTTCACCAATAAATATATATTTTTTTAAAATAATTAAAAGAATAAAATGAAAAAAATATTATTTTAACAAAATAAACGGGCCAGGATTATCGACTTCAATGTTTTTTTTGACCATTTTAGCCACACCATGATGAATTTTATTTGGTGTTTAATGATGTACAAAAATATTGCATGATATATTTGAACCCTTCAAGTTCAAATTAGATTTCGAAAAAAAAAAAAAAATGCTGTTAATTGATCTTTTATTCATTTATATTTATTTTTTGCAATCTGTTAATTTAATTATTCAACACTACGAAAGATGACAACTCTAAAAAATCTCAAATTATTAAAAAAAAACTTTATATATGTTATCGCTGGACTACATATAAGAGAAACATAAATTTGTTTCCTTCTTTCTCTTTCTAGACGTGTTTGGAAAGATATTTTAGGAGAATTATAGAAGAAAACTTTATTTGAAACAAATTGTTTGAAGTGGATTTTTCACCTATAATAAAAATGAGCTAAAAAAGTATATCTACAGCATAAAATTAAAAATAATTGTACATATACCAAAATTCTGAGTGATCGAACTCAATCAATAAATAGTGATTGAACTTAACTCTAATCACTTAACAAACTGATTGAGTTCAATCACTTAAAATTTTGATATAAACGAATAATATAAACTAAACTATGGTTTTAGATTTAACTATATAACCACTATTAATTTAATACTGATTTTTGTATAACATTTTTCTATTTGTTTAACTAATGAACGAAGCTTGGTGGCATCACACTTTCAAATGTTGTCTCATTAGCTCAAATAATCCATGTCGTTACATTAATTTTTGTTATCTTAAGTTCTTTTTATTTATTTAATTAATTATTGATTTAATAAGGTCGATAAAGCTTAGAAATTATAAAATAAGCATAAATTAGGTTGGATTATTGGTGTCGAACCAAGTTGTTAGAACTTTCCAATCTGTATAGCAAATTATTGGATTAGTGAAGTTGTTGGTGTGTGCAACTACCCTTTATTTAAGACCAAATTGTTCATGATCATTTCTCAATATTTTTTTAAACAACTAATGTCTTTATTATTATTATTATTATTTTGAAACATTCTTTATTTAATTTTCTAAATGGGTTTAATGACGTCAATTCTTAATCAAAAAATAAAAATAAAAAATAATGTTAATTCAGTCGTAGCTCATTAAACAAGATATTAATTACCATTTAAAAGTTCAATAGTTTGACTTCCTAATTAATAGTTAATGAAATTTTGTTAGATTTTTAAAATTAAAAACAATAACTTTTAAAAACTTAATATTATATTTTAATAAATTATTGGAAAATTGTACTAGTCCAATTTTATAAAATAATTACAGATTTAGACAAATTTAGACAAATTTGTATCCATAATTAAATATACTGTATAAATAATACTCATCATACTGTATTATGTATTAGTTATTCAGTATAAAAAGTATTACTTTATACCGTATATTTGACTATAGTTGCTAAATTTTTTAAAATTTGCCTAATGAATATTTTATCAATTTGGTCTATTCCTGCAAAAACTTCTAAATTATTTAAATAAAAAAAAACTATTTATTTTTTGTAACAGTGAACTTATTTTTTTTCTCTATTTGATTACTATAATTTTTAAACTTATATAAAAATTATATTCATAAACTTAATTTTAAAAAATAAAGAAACAAAATGACTATTATAGTCTTTATTTAATAAAACAGTCTCAACATAATAATTTCTTAATAATAGTAAATTTAAATTTAAAAATCATCATTTTTTTCTTCTTGGGAGTATAAAAACACTATTTCTAGAGTTTGATGATTTTTTTTAATAAATTAAGGTGAGAACAATGAAACTATTACGTCACTGACCTATTCGATAAACATACATATCAATTAGAGCTATTTGATTTTATCTTTTCGCCCATCTAATACTTTCTTATCAAGTTTTCACATTGTGTTATATTGGCTTTGTGATCAAATAATATATTTCCAACTTTTTGAATAATCAAATCGTGTGGTCAACAAGTGAGTTGCTAATCTCTTGTTCTTCATTTAGCACAAAAAAAACGTGAGAAGTATATGGGAAAATAGTCTTGTAATAATTATCAAAAAAATAAAATGATGAAACTGATGTAAATGAAACTTCGACCAATCATAATTCAAAGCAGCATATATAGAAAATTAATAATTATTACGATATATATAATTAATCCATTAATATTATTCGTTGATTATTATGTAACAATTTACGTGTCAACTTCAACATATGTTTCGATAGAGATTGACCATGATTAGTTCAACCCCATAGAAGTACAAAAAAAAAAAAAAAAAAAAAAAAAACTTCATAAAAACATTTTTATAAACCTTCAAAAAAAAAAAAAAAAAAACTCTTAGATCATGTAAATATCACATTTACGTCAACTTCTTTAATCTATCTATTTATCTCCGTATCTAGCCAATCTGTCATCCATAACATATTTTTGACTAATCATTACAATTATAACACACTTTTTAAAATAATTTCATTGTTAACATATTTTATCCAAAATTCTTATTTAACTTTCATTATACTTCTATCAAATAAATTGATAGACTTTTGACTTATCAATTCAACTGATAGACTTTAGACTTCTATTAATTCAATTGATAGAAGCTTGTCAGTTGAACAGATAGACTTCTATTAATTTTAAATGATTGAATAGTACAATCAATCATTTTTGTGTTACAAATGAATAAGTTTAGAAATTGATTATACATAAAATTATTTACTTTTTTGTAATATACATGAGTATAGATATATATATTTTATATATATATATATATATATATTATAACAAACAATTTCTTTTTTTCAAAATCATTTCCAAACTCTTTATGCTTTACAAGAGTTTTCTTCCACAATCGCTCGTAACTTTTTTTATAATGAGCAAATGTGGGGTTTAATACTACAACCGCTCCTAATGAACTTTGTATATTATATTAAACAAAATTTTATTTCTCTAAATCACTTTCTTCTCTCAACATGAGTTTGAGTTCACCCTCTCGCATGTTATTGGGTATGTGACTTATAAAAAGAACAATACAACCATGAGATTAAAGGTTTGAATTTTCAGAATAACAATATAAAAAAATATATATATAATTTTAAATTTAATAAGAGTCAAAACTTTGTCAAATTCAAAGATATTGGCTTTTTAAAATTAGTTTACTAAAAAACTATCGCACTGGTTTTCATCTTTTTTAAGAGTTTATTTTGAATTTTTGGCCAAATTAAAAAATATTTAAAGTTTTAGTTTCCTTTCTCAAATTGCCCATACGTAACAAATTCTTTAGCCTTCAACTAGGATCAAAATTCAAACAATTAATAATGATAATAAATAATAATATTAACATTTCTCACTTTCTAACAACTATAAACTAATATTGTTGTATAAAAAAAATAGTGCTATCATAATTTATTTTTATTTTTTTAAAACAACTATAAACTAATAAAATTTCAAATTAAATCCCGTTGAACCAAAAAGTGAATTCCCATTTTCGTTAATAAACCAAAAGAACACTAGAAGTAGTGATTTAATATTTGATAGTTCAAATTTTGGGAGGAAAAGCTTAAATTTGTTAGGATTTCACGACGAAAATAATAAAAATGCCATAGCAATATTTAAGAAAAATAGACTACTCATTTTATTATTTAATTAATTTTGTTCGAACAATTATTTTAAAGAGGCACTAGTAGATGTTCATACTATCTAACAAAGTTCATCACAACTATTTTCATATGTTGTGATCTAATTTACGTGGGAGGCCCCATACGTCTCTAATCATCTTTAAGGGGTGTTTGGATGAGATTTTAATGAGGATGTATTTTGAGTAGTTTAAAAAGGAGAGTTGTAGCAAAAAAATCGTTTGGATGTAATTTTTGTTTGTAAAGTGATAAGAGTAAAAAATAGTTTATTATTTTGAATCCTAAAAAAAATGATTAGAAATGAGTAATTAAAAATAAGTTATTTTGAATGATTAAAGATAAGTGATTAGAAATGATTGAATTTTTATAAATGAATAATTAAAAATGAATGGTCAAAAATGAAAAAATTATTTTAATAGTAAAATTAAAAAAATATATTGAAAAATTACAAAAACTTGTTCGAATATAAACTTTTATAAAAAATATTAATAAATCATCCATTTAAATCCTTCCTACCATCTAGCAAACAAACATGAAACAACAAGTTAATTATATAGTAGTAATTCTTCTCGATTTTTTTTTTTTTTTTTTTTTTTTAAATATTTGTGATTATTTGGACTTGCACAAAACCCTCATTTTTAAAATAGTAAATAAAAAATAAAAAATCCAATTCTATCCAAAAACCGAATGAAGCTCCCACGAAATCACAGATGAGACATGAAATTACGATGATACCCCTAATCCAGGCTTTCCCCTCCCCTTCTGAGAATGTCCCTAGAAACCCCATTTTTCAAACCCTTTATAAACTCCCTTTCTTCACTCCCAATTTTTCACTAAAAATTAAAAAAAATCTTCAAATCTCCAAATCAAAGCTCCATTAATGGCTTCCAACGATGACGTCACAACTCTGGATTTCATCAGGCAACACCTTCTCAACGATTTCAACTCCATTGAAGCCTTCGCTTCCAATCTTGACCTCACCAGAATCGATTCAACCAAACCCCAAATCCCCGCCGCCCCTTCCAAGGTTTCTCACCGGCGCCGGCCGCTCAACGTCGCGATTCCACCCAAGAGCTACTCCGGCGAGTCTCCGGCGGCGCCGTGTGAGGCCAAATCCGATGTGGGTCTGAGCCGCCATTACAGGGGAGTTCGCCGCCGGCCGTGGGGGAAATTTGCGGCGGAGATTCGGGATCCCAACAAGCGTGGGGCTCGGGTTTGGCTCGGAACTTACGATTCCGCCATTGAAGCCGCGAAAGCTTATGACAGAGCTGCGTTTAAGATGAGGGGGAGTAAAGCGATTTTGAATTTCCCTCTTGAGGCTGGGAAGGAGGCGGCGGAGGACCCGCCGTCCATGGCGGCGGTTGGCCGTAAAAGGAGGAGGGAGAGTGAGGTTGGGGAAGTGGTGAGTAAGGTTGTGAAGATGGAGGAGTCGTCGGAAAGTATTGAGATCGGAGCTCCGGCGGCCGTTTGTCCGTTGACGCCGTCTTGTTGGGCGCCGGTTTGGGATGGGGATGTTAAGGGGATTTTTAGCGTGCCGCCGTTATCGCCGTTATCTCCTTATCCGTTTCATTGCACAGTCATATGATTTTTATTTTATTATTTTAATTACTATTTTAAAAAAAATGAAACTCTTTAACTTTGTGATGGTGAACTTGAGCCTTATCCAAGTTAACGAGAGGAATCACAAAAAAAAAAAAAAAAAAAAAAAAAGCTATGATTTGGAAGGGGTTTGAAGTTAATGAAAGTGATTTGTTTATTCATTAATTAAATTGGGAAATTTTTTAATTTTGTTTTATGGAACCATCAAACAGATGTGTTGTGAAGGTTTAATGTATAATATGAAAATTGTGTAATGAAGTTATTTGGTATATGACTTGTTTTAGTTTCCTACATATTAAAATGGTTGTTGCTTGCATTATCTTCTAATAAGGTGATGAAATTTGATAGTGATCTTATACTTTTTTTCGATATTCATGGCCGTGACATACAGGCTGACTTTACAACATTTGGATACTAAAAAAATTAATAAAAAAATGTACTTAAAATCTTTTTTGACCAATTGAACCACCTCAAAATGGTTATAGTGATATTATATTTGAGAATGATATTGAGTAATGAGTTGGTTTAACATAACATTTTTTTTTTGGTAAAATATTATTTTGGTCATTGAACTATCATGCAAGTTTCATTTTGGTCCCTGAACTTTCAAAAGTCTAATTTTAGTCCCTAAACTATTGTTTTTGTTTCGTTTTGGTCCCTCAACTTTGAACTTTTAAGAAAGTTTAAAAGTAGTCCCTAGGCTATAAAAAAGATCGTATTTTCGGTGATGAGGTATCAAAATTATAATAATTACAAAATAAATTTATTATGATCATCTTATTCTCCCTCTGTCTCAAGACCCCTTGAGTAAATTTTAAGAAGAAAAAACACATAGCTTGAAATTTGAAACAATTATTTTTCAATTTTTTCTTAAAATTTGTTCAAAATTAAAATTAGAAGAGAGAAAGGTTAAATTGAAATTGAAATTGTGTCAACCTTTTCTTAAAAAACACATAACTTGAAATTAAAAGAGAAAAAAGGTTGAATGACAATTATTTCATATTTCAAGCTCTCCGTTTTTTTCTTAAAATTGAAATTCACTTTCTTGAGAGAGAGGAAGAAGATGATAATAAATTTATTTTATTATTATGTTGTCACCTCATCACTTTTAACCGGGATTAAAAAATAATAATTTCTAGCTCAAGGACTACTTTTAAACTTTTTTAAAAGTTCAAGGATCAAAATTAGACTTTTCAAAATTAATGGACCAAAACGGAACAAAAACAATAATTCAAAGACTAAAATTGGACTTTTAAAAGTTCATGTACTAAAATGGAACTTGCATGATGGTTGAAGGACGTATATATATTTTTTCCTTTTGAATAATAATAATCATATCACCAAACCAATGAGAATAATAAAAATCATGTGCACCAATAAGAACTTAGCTCAAACTTGTGTCTAGTCATTTCTCAGCTTGACTTATAAAACCAAAAATCTCACAACTTGCATGACATGTTGACATTGTCCTTAACTGTCGCATCCCTTTCATCTCTCATACTTTTTTCTTCTTCCTTTTGTCCACTCCCTACCCCCACACCATGAATTATTTCACTTTTTATTTTCTTCATGAAAATATTAAGCTCATTTTCGTGTATTCTTATTATCAACTTTAATCTTAAACTTCAATTTGATATCACCGAGAAAAATATATTTTTAGCCCTAGATTTGGACCATAGTTTTAATTTAGCCTTTATATTTTAAAACCGTACACTTCTACTCCTGATTCTTCGATAATGTTTTTTTCCTCTGATATTTCAATAATGCTCTTTTGAAGATTAAAAAAAAAAAGCTATTAGTTACATGACATAATATTGACAATGATGATAATTAGACTATTTTTAAATTTCAATATATTGACGTGAATTAAATTATTTAAAGAAAATAAGTATAAAATTAAATTAAAAACACACAATAATTAAGATGATTATTATTAAAATGTCATAATTTAAGGCCCCGTTCGATAATCATTTGATTTTTTGTTTTTGGTTTTTGAAATTTAAGCATATTATTTCCTACAATGTGTTTCACCATTCCTACCATATATTCATATTTTCTTAAGAAAGTAGGAGAATACTAACCAACTTTTAAAAAGAAAAATAAACTTTTTAAAGCTATTTTTTTTTTTTTTTAAAGGTTGGTTAGTGTTCTCCTACTTTCTTAAGGAAAGATGGATATATTATAGGTATGGTAGAAGGCATTGTAGAAAATTTGAGTGACAATAGGCTTAAATTTTAAAAACCAAAAATAAAAAACCAAATGATTATCAAACGGGACCTAAAAAGTTTGATTTTGAAATACACGAGTTAAATAGAAACTACTCTCCAATCCTCTATGATTATACTGATATCTTTTTCGGTTTTTATGATGTCACTTTAAATACTTTTAGTTAAATGCTGATGTAGAAGTGTGGCATAAATTATTAAGTCTGGCGAAAAAGTATTCAACCGAAAGATGATGGGACGCACAACATAACTTCGTCAAAGGATGTGTTTGTGCCACCAAAATTAAGGGGGAGAATGAGAATGAGGATGATTTCCCGTGTTTAGATTATTAGGATTCGAAATCATTCTACTATAATCAGGTTTTCCAAAAATCAATTTTTCATTCTCACCATAATTTTTTATACATCTTGTGACTATATTTCACTCTTATCGTACTCATTATTTAATTTTTTCCGTAATTATTCATTTTACCCTCAAATACAAATAATCATTCTCTCCATAATTATTTCATTTACTAAAACATAAATAATTATTCTCTTGATCTCAAACACAAATAATTAAACACAAATAATTATTCTTCTCATAATCATTCTCTCTTCTATTCTCCTCTTAATTCTCATTCATCCATAATCATTATCCGTCTCTTCCCCTCAGAATGTAATAAGCATATAAGTTTAGTCTTGAGAACAAAAAACAATGGCTATTTTGGTAAGTTTATCTTTAGTAGTTTATCCAGCAATTAAATATTTATGTTTTACTACATACTTCATGGACCAAGTGAGGTTTAACTCTTGTATCATATGCCACACAACCTCATACAGGGTAGAAACACATTATAACTGAATAAATTTCAAATACTATTTGAACAGCAGAAACAGAGGGTTTACCAATGCTTTGCTTAGGGTTTGGTTTGTCTGCAAGGGGGGTTCTGGAATGGCAAAGTGACAGGTACTTCTGTAACTTCATGTCTGACCCTGAAGCGTCCTTCGATAGAGTCTTCTCGAGAACCAACCGCTAAAGCAATTAAAAATCGGAAATTAGAGTTTCGCTCCACTATACCATAACTACGCCGTCGCTGGGCCATGTACCAGAAGACATTGAAGGAATGGAGACATGAAAAATGTCTACAAATTAATGTCATAGGTGAGTCTCGAACTTAAGATCTTGAAGGGAGCACACCTTTAAAGCTCAAGTTTTCAAGCTCGAATTTGAATAGTAAAATATCAAAGACAAAGAGACTGTTATTGAAGGCTAATAATTGTAAATTTTTACACATCATCCTTTGATTTCAAAACCTTTTGAAAGGTGATAGACTAAAAATTTAGGAGTCTAGTTTTTTTTTTTTTTTTCTTCCTGATTTAGCAACGTCCGTCCCTAAGCCAGGCACTGAGAGACATTGAAGGAATGGAAATACGGGAAGTGTCCACAAATTAATGTAACAGGTGAATCTCGAACTTGAGACCTTAATAGAAACACACCTCAAAGCCCAAGTCTTCAACCAACTGCACCATCCCCTGGGGACACGATACACCTTCCCTCAATATTTTAATAACAAATCACTATTCATCCCTACCTATTTATAACCAAATAACTCAACTAACTCCATGACTAATGGCTCATATACCCTTATACTATTCCTAATTCTTCTAAGGCCCAAACCTATCGATCCACCATATGCTTGATACTTACACCTTCCATCCAAAGAGTAGATAAGAGCCTGTGCAAAATAATCAAGCTTTACATTTTTTGTCTTCATTCAATTCAGAATAAAAAAGAATCAACCATGTGCTTATTGCTTAGTGCTTAGTACCAATCATCCAAACAAATAGACGATGAAGAATGCTCAGACACCGTTTGTCGTTTGATAACCATTTGATTTTTTGTTTTTAGTTTTTAGTTTTTGGTTTTTGAAATTTAAGCCTATAACAACTATTTTACCATAAATTTTTCTTTACTTAAATATCTACCTCTCGCCTATATTTGTAGAAACCAAACAAAAATTTGAAAACAAAAAAAAGTAGCTTACAAAAGTTTGTTTTGTTTTTAAAAGTTGATTAGTACTCACCTACTTTCTTAAGAAAAGATGAATATATTGTAAGAAGGGTGGAACACATGGTAGGAAATTTGAGTGAGAATAGGCTTAAATTTCAAAAACCAAAACCAAATGTTATCCAACGGGGCTTAAGAAACGGGGTTTTGCATAAATCAGTTTTACAGATGTATGCACCACGAGTATAGTAAACTAAAACAGGAAGATATCACCTTGTAGACAAATCAAACCCCAAGAAATCATTGGTAAACCCACTGTTTCAAATAGTATCTAAAAGTGAAATAAGTTACATAGGACTAAAAGTCAAGGACTTTATTAGATAAGAAATGGAAAGTTACAGAGACTAAACTTGACCTTGATAAACTATACAAACTCAATCTTTCAAATCCAAACCAGGCTTAACATTATTGGGGATCAATTAGGGGGGGCTCATATTGAAATTTAGTTTCAATATGGGTCCAGACCGAAAGTATTTATCAATTTAGGCCTTTGCGTCTTTCCCAAAGACGCCACCTTGAGGATTTTTGTGATTGCGTCTTTGGGAAAGACGCAATCAACATTCAACGGTCAAAAAGTGGTCAACGGACACACGCCAGCACACGCCGTGAAGGGAAGGTTGAGTTGCGTCTTTGGGAAAGACGCAACCGCCTTGGAAACTTGCATGGCATGCATGGCATGCATTCCGTCTTGTATATATAAGTGTTAGGGTTAGAGTTATGAGGGTTAGTTTATATTAGTGTTATTTTTTGAAATAATTCTAATAGGTACATTTGGAATAACAGATAAAATTGAAATG
>JBBMEF010061576.1:0-11544 GCA_037832685.1 Sicyos baderoa | reverse complement strand
GTAGTTTTTTTTCAAGGTTGATGGAGAAATTAGTGTATGGTTGTTTTAATTAGACATGGATGATAGCCAGACATTTTCCATTTGTGGTTACTTGTTGATCAATATGGTAATAGTTGGCTTGTTGTTGAGGATCTCACATTGGAAAAGTGGAGAGATCTCCTACCACTTATAAGATAAGTGAGCTATTTATCTCATCACTAATTAGTTTTTAGATGACACTCATACTATCTAATACGGTATCATAATCCATTAAACTCAAATGGGTATTGGATACAATAGATTTGAAATCCAGTTTCGATTTAAGATTGTCGTTGATCACGTCGCCGAATAGAATATATATCGTAATAGGATGCGTTATTGCATCACATGAATCGCTTTTTTTTTATAGCTTTTTGCATATATAGACTATATATGAAAAGTATTTGTAAATATATATGGTTAGAAAAATATTAGCAAATCTAGATTTTCTTTTATTATATTATAAATTCTACAAATAATCAATTACAAAAATACCTTCAAATAGTTGATTTTTAATTTCGTAGGAAAATAAAAAAAGGAAATCCGTCTCACATTTCAATCAATCACTCACAAATTTATGTGAATTAACTATACCACATTTTATACTCATAAACCCTTAAATTATTGTGCATTTATTACAAACATTAAAGACTAAGGAAAAAAACGGTCATTTCATTTATTTTCTCATGAATTTTCCCTCATTTGGTCTTCTTCTTGATTTCTCCAGGAAGAAACCCTCTGGTTGCACAATTTCAACCACATTTCAACGTTCTTGCAATTGACGATCGAAATCGGAAACACGACGAAAGACGAATTGAAGGTCATCATACGGTAGGTTTAGTTTTTAGGATTTTTAAATACAGTCAATTTGTTGTACGATAGTTGAGAGTGAATGAATTCTTGAGATATATGAGTATTGTAGTCTTGATATTTTGTAATAATCGTCAATAAATTAGAGGGAATTGTAGTTTTTGTGTTAAACTAAATGAGTTTGTAAATGCATATACTGTATAGTGGTTGTCAGATAGTGGTTGTTTCTCTGAATTTTCAATTAGTGTTTGTTCGTACCTTGTAATTATATCATGTTTATGACCCATGCACTCTAGTTTTACAGTTATATTTTTACTGTTATATGTTTACTGTATGTACAAACTACACAATACGTTCTATACTCTCCTAATTTTACATACAATCAAACTGTTTGTACATTCAAATTCATAACAGTTTTATTACTAATCATCATAAATATTTGTTATGTATTGCACAATTTAAGTCACTATGTCAGCAAATTAAACAATGTTTTGAAATGAGAACTGTATACAAGCATGATATGGATGTTGTACAAAACAAGTACATAACAAAAAACCATAAACAACATATGTAGAAGAAAATTATTTGTGTAGTGAGACGGCACAAGCATGAGCACACAGTATTTCTATTAAGTCGTATTCTATACAGTTATAGCTTCTATCTCGAACGTTAACATGATGTACCTGGCATAAGTTACAAATATATAAGTAGTTAGAAATGATACATTAAAATTACGACAATATTGTATAGTAAAGAGAGTAAATATCAAATCTCCATGAAATGTTCTTTGTCTAATAATGTCTTCAACTCACTGACCATTATGTGCAATACGGATTGGAATGCTTGAAGAAGCTATACAGAGAAGTTGTATAGTATCATTAACACGTCCACACACTACTGTAATATATTATAATTCGTATGATATAAATGTGTAAACAATACAGTATTGTGGAATGAAAATGTAATGTATACAATGGGAGTTCGAAAGATGTACTGAAATGATTAGAAATTATTGTGTGTATTGTATAAGTGATGCAAGATGTAGAATGCAAAATGTGAACATAGAAAGTAATGTATACAATATACAGTATTGTAAATGTGTGTAAAATCAAGTATAAACGTATATGGAAAATCTGATTCTATATATAATATTGTTCTAGATATGAGTTTGAGACATTTCGAAATAGATGTATAGTGTCCATGTGCATGTAGGTCATGTTGTGTAATTGTTACAGAATGTAGCTAGATATGTGTGCGCATGGAAAACAGTGAAGATTAAACAATATACAAAAGAAAGATGGAATATTAATGTTTGTACAGTATAAAACAGTATGAGGTAGATCATAACAATGTATGAAATATGAGTAAAGTGGGAGGATTGGAACATAAATATTAGAGAATGAGCAGAAACAAAAGCAGATACGAAATAGAACATATCATACTCTATAGGGTGTGACATATCGGAAAATGAATGTGGGAAGATGAACATCAGAATGCTGATGAATTTTCTTGAAAACTACTTTGAAAAATAGCTTAAAATAAGTGCGATAAAATGTAAATACAGTCGTAAATGGAGTAAGATACGCAGACAGTAAAATACCGTATGGTCAGCGGAATGTGGCAAACAAAATACCGATAGAAAAATCAGAGGACGAAAAATGGAGAACAAAGAGGCGGAAATGAAGAACAAAGCTCGAAAATGGGGAGAGGAAAAGGTCAAACGTATGCAATAGTGAGATAAATGATAAATGTGATTTGAAATCCAATACATTAATTGCTAATTATTATAGAAGGTACAAAAAATAAATTAATTGATTTGTAATTAATTACAAATGGGATTTTGTGATTAATGATAGTATGAATTTCAAATTTTGACAATTAATGCATGTGGGGGGCATAATGAAATTTTAGAAGAAATATATTTTCGGATTTTTTAATGGAAATCTAAAATTGCAAATATAAAGTTAGGAGCATTAAATTGCAAATAATTCTTAAAAATTGTCTAAATTGTATAATTTTTCTTTTTTTTACAACCCTAATTTAGGGTGCCTCTGATACCATGATAAATTGAGAAAGGCATAAAACCTTCTCGTTTACCATTAAGTTTCCACAAATATTTATAGTGATCTTTCCTAAAAAAAAAACTTCAAAAGATCTGTTAACAAATACGAGATGATATCTAATAAATATCCTATCAAATTATAGAAAATATATAATAATATTCAAATGTTAAATCTAACATATCCTAGAGAATATTTGTTCCTAACAAAAGTAGAAAGATTTACGTGGTTTACTAATGGTGTGTTAGCTATATTCAATGCAGAATAGAGAACGGTTTTATTAATAGAAATGAAAGTACAAAACGTAGGTCAAATAAGGGCTAGAGTTTAAAAAAAGTTTATATTGGGTTTTCACAGACCTTCTCTTGCTGACCGGACAACGAGATTTCTGACTGAGTAATCGTGTGGTACCATAATTCAAAACATATTTTGTTAGATATTCAAATCCATTCAGGCCATTGTTGTAGTCTAACTCAAAAGAAATGAATTAAGTGAAATGTGTTATATTTAAGGAGATTAGTAATAAATTTAACGTTAACAACATTTTTTTTAAAATGAAAAGTCTTTACCCTTTATCCTCTTTTTCATATTTGAGTATAGCTTAAGAGTTGAAACATCTCTAAAAAATTTCTAATGTGGTGTATGTTTTTAGTGACTTAAATTTTTAGTAGAATTCACTTACCTATTGGATGTAATAAAAACGGGCGTTAGGATTCAGTTGAGTTATAATGTTCTTTAGGTTGAGTTGAGTTATAATTTTATTTTTTTAAAATTGAGTTGGGTCTATTTTTGTACTATACGTTGAGTTGAGTTAAGTTATTGAGTTAAGAATAATATTGTGTGTGTATTATGTCATTCTTTATTTTGCTTATATATTGTAGGCCTTTGACTATAAGAGCAAAGATGAGAGGTTTTACCGCTCGATAACTTAATTCAACCAAACCCAAAATATATGAGTTGAGTTAGTTTTAATTGAGATGTTCTAATTTATATATAGAGTTAGACGAGTTAACGAATTGACCAACTCAATGTATGTACACCTCTATTTTTCACCCGTCTATTCCATTCACAAATCTCAACCCCATGAAACTATCCCACACATTTTCAAGTATTTTAAATACTTCCATTTTTTTACTTTCATTGTCAGATAGTACTAACAGAGATTCATTCAACATTTTAAAAAGTTAAAAAGTTTTCATAGTTGAGAACAAAAGAGTGACATTGGTTACTGCTGAACTCACTTGGGTGCAATATCTTCTTAAAGACCTTGGTGTCCTTCATGTTTTAGATTACATTGAAATTTTTGTTTGAATTTTGCAGAGTCATGTGCAAAAGCTTGGTCTCATAAAAAAACAGCTTTATGCTTTCCCACTTCATCCTTTTTCATGTCCTAGAATCTCACAACATTCTTAATTTTAAGATTAATATGGCTTTGTTTGAGAATGTAAGACCCATCGCTAGTCAAGATATTGTCAGCTTTGTCCCATTGGCCTCACGGGTTTGCTTCTCCCCCTATGATTGGGAAGGGGAATCCCACATCGGTTGGGAAGAGGAACAAAGCACTCCTTATAAGGGGTGTGGACATCTTTCTCTAGCAAACTCGTGACGTTAGTGGGTCAAAGCGGACAATATCTTGGCTAGCGATGAATCGGGGTGTTACAAAGTGACATTTTTTTTACTCGAAAGAGCAAGAGTAAAGGAGCATCTTTAAAGAGGATCATATTAAACTTGGAATGAATCTTAACTAACATGATGATCCGACTACCACGAATCAATAATTAGGGGTTGTTTGTTTGTTGAATTTATGAAATATTTAAAATTGTTATTTACCAATTACTCCTAAAAAAAAATGTCCGAACGAGTTTGTAACTCTTTAAAATAACTCTTTATTTTTGTTACCACTTATTTCTAATCATTCATTTATAATTATTCAAAATAACTTTTCATTTTTAACAAGTCATTTCTAATCATTCATTTGTAACTCTTTAAAATAACTCATTTTTAACCACTCAAATAATTATTTTCTCAACTACTCAAAATAATTCACATTCAAACACATTATTGTCTTTAACTCTTCTATGAAATAAATCATTATGTACAACTCTCAATTTCTAACTACTCGAACTAATTTCTCGTCCAAAACCTCGTTAAGATCCTACCAAAGAAATTGAAAAGAAAAGCTCCAAACCCGTAAAATAGGCCGTGCTTTTCTAAACGAGAATACCCAACCATAACCAAATAAAGTTTTTTTTTTTTTTTTGATACAACAATATTAGAGGAGGGGGAATTCAAACCTGTAAGCTCAATGGTTACTAGGTCGTACAAGATGTCAATAGAGCTATGCTACTTTTGACCATAACCAAATAAAGTTAGTACATACCTGTAACACAACAATACAATTTGCAAATTAGGCAATTTGATTTAAGGAAAGAAATTGAAGACATTAAAACACATTTTAAATGAAGATAATATAATCAAAATTGTATACTCACTTTACAATCAAGCAAAACACAAAGGTACAAAATTTCACTTTACAATCAAGCATTTGTCTTCACTAATTTCTTTTTTTCTATTTCAAGTTTTCTTTTATTCCCTATGTACTAATTACAATTAACATAAAATACAACCCAGCCTCCAAAATTGTATGTTTGGCCAAGAAATCTTAACCCAATGGGCTATGGGATCAGATATGTTTCATCAAATCTATTAAAAAATTTGATTGCATCAATGAGGAATGATGGTCTGAAAATTGAATCTGGTAGTAGTATTGCATCCTTTGACACAGCAGGAGTTACCTTGCTGCTGAACTGCAATGGGGTGGGGGTGATTCAAAACATAACCGTGTTCGAAGTGTCGGTAGGGTCATATCAAATGGCAAAGATTGGATGTACTTCCGAATCGGTATCCGAATGACGCATCGAATTGCTTCCACTCCTCGTAAGTTTCGTCCTTTTCCTCGTTCTTCGAATACGTTTGGACTTGATCACACAGTATGTCATTGAGCCTAGAACTCCTGTCATCGTCACACCACCGATGACGGAAATGAGAATCGCTGCCCATTTGTTTCGCCGACCAACAACTATGTAAGACGAAGAAAGAAACGTTATTGTAGTGCAGACGGATGCCAACCACATCAACTTATTGATCACTTCCACAACTCGTCTCTCGGATTTCGTCTCTCCTCTCACAACTGTTATTTGTACCACGACAACTGCCAAGGATGTAAACAGGGCGATGGCATTGAAAATGAAGAACACTTTGAATGCTGGACTGCTTACCATCACAGCCATCCCTTTATTGTCATCGCCACCCGGAACCGTGAAAATTGCTGCGAATGCAACCGTTGCAAAGAGCACGGCGACCACCGTGATTGAGTTGGTTGCATTGTTTATTCCAGCCCTATGGAGCTTCCGGAGTTCCTTCGCAATACCATTCATGTTCTTGTTTGTCTTGCGAGCTTGTTCAAGCTGACTATGGACATTAATTTTTATCTCCGTAACTGTTTGTCTTAGCTCATCTCGGGGTTGGTCGAGATCAGTTGCGCTTACTCCCCCGCATCGTGCCAAGCAATCTTTTATCTCTGAACTCTCTTCAGATAGTGTAAGTCCTTTGGCTATGTCGTAGGGTGTTTTAAGGTCTTTAGTCAGTGCATTCACATTCGTGTCCCGAAGCAGTACTAACTCATTGACAATCTGCAAGAGATTATAAGGATTAATGAGAGTTAATTCAACGAATTTGCAATAATATTATATATCTAATAAGATCATCACACCCAAAATGACTCCAATAACAAAGTTTGAAGTATATGTACTTGGAATTATTTTCTTTCTGCCTGATGTAGTTGATATATTTAGTATCTTACATCTTTTAATTCTTCCACATTACAATTTTTTTTATATCGATGATGGTCAACCTAGCTTACGTTCACCTCGACTGCCATCACGGGACATACCACCTGACCCTACATTATTTGAATGTCAACGAAATCCGTAAAAAATTAATTCTTAGACAAGTGGCCACAATAAATTGAATTCATCACTTTTTAGTTACTTAAGACCTTATTGGCCATAAGGTGTCACTCCATAATGGTTTCTTCCCCCTTGCAAATTATCAACTAGTAAACAAAACAAAAGACTGGTTTTCTTAGGAAAAGAAAGTTATGTGAATACAAATACAAATGAAAATGTAGTACAAAAACTTCATCCTTACACATAGAAATCATCAATCTAATCATCATGTTTAGAAACTGTGAAGCCTGGCCTAACCCTGGAATATTGTATATTCTAGTAAGAAAGCTTTATCCAAGGGTTTTTTCATCTTCATCCCATATCATATGTAAGGCTTTTTACCATTATGCCACCCTTAGGGATATAAGTATCCATGTATTTCTGCTGTAAATTTTGTCAAAAGCAATTTTATAAATAATTTGTAATGTTGTCAACCATCATGAAGTGACCTAGTGGTCAAGAGGGTCTTAAATAACTAAAAGATGATGAGTTCAATCGATGGTGGCCACATACTTATGAATTAGTTTTCTACGGATTTTCATGACTCATAAATATTGTAGGGTTAGACAGTATGTCTTGTGACGATAGTCTAGGTCAGCGTAAACTGGCCTAGATAGTCACGAATATTAAAAAAAAAGGAAAAGTAATATTGTCAAGCAGGCTTAGGCTGATACGGCAAACTCCATGCATGACTTGGCTGCTTCAGAATTGATTAAATGGACCAAGTACCTTAAAGCAACCGGATATGACTCAGTTATGGAAGTAAAAAAACCTCAGTTTTCTACAGAGATTTGGAAAGTCTAAATGGGAAAGATCTAAACACCCTGAACGCGCGGCTTAGAAACCTCGGTATCTCTTCTTTCCTTTTTTTTTTTGAAAAAACCGAGAAATGGGAGCTTAGCTGCACTATACTTGGAATAGCTACACCCGTCTCTGGGCCAGGCACCGAGAGACATCAAAGGAATGGAGACACGGGAGGTGTCTACGAATTAACAATAAACTCCAAAATATCCAAAATCCTCCACATCTAGTGTTCAGGCATGTTTATCTCAAACTCAAGTGAAAAACCAAAAACTGAAACAAACAAGAAAAAAAAGAAAAAATTGAACTTATTTTTTGCAATACCAATTGATACCTCTACCCTTCTTTTCCTGGTTGCAATATGTAATGCACAATTGCCGAACCTGTCGGGAAGCGTCACAGTAGACGGATCTGCTCTGAGAAGCAGCTTCACCACTTCACAGCTTGTTCCTTTTACAGCCATATGCAATGCTGTCTGCCCTTTCTTATCGTACATCCGCGCTAGGTTGTTGTCCTTGTGAAGCAAAGCTCTTACGATTTCAACGTGCCCTTGTCGAGCAGCTAAATGTAACGCATTCTTCCCGTTGGACCGACATATCTCTAGCGAGCTAGAATCGGTTGAAAGCAACACATTGACTACTCCAACATGGCCTCTTGTAGCAGCGGAAATAATGGGAGTTGCATTCGATGGACCAACTGTTTTACTCAGTCCTGGATCGTGCTCTAACAATACCTGGACGATGGCTGCAAAAGATAATTACTGAGTTGACCTGAAACTATATCATACAGATGCTTATGAATTGTATGAATTTAAATCCTCAACTTTCATCACTGTACCAATTTACACAAGCTCATAACTATATCAAACTCTTGAACTTTCATAGGTGAATCAACTTTAACCCTTTGTTTTAAATAATTTACAATTTTCAAATGGAGGGTCTAGAAGTATACATACATGTGAGAATTTATGCCAGGGAAATTTTCAAATTGAAAATCTGAATTGTTTTTGCTCATGATAGCTTCAGAGTTTAATTCATAGAATCTACAGAAAAGAGTCAACTAAAGACTAGGGGTGCTCAAATGAAACTATGGCATGATTTAAGGTGAAGATGGTAGGATAGATTAGTCATAGCTTGTAACTTCATATGCGGTAAGCAATAGAAAAATCCATATTCTGTGACTGTCTGGGCAGTGACTAATGTCACGGGACATACCTCCTGGCCCTACAATATTTGGATGTCAAGGAAACCATAGGAAATTGATTCTTAAGTAGGTAGCCACCATTGATTGAACTCATCACCTCTTAGCTAAACCGGACAAGTTTCTAGGTCATCGTAAAAAAGCTAAACAGAGACAACAGATTGATGGAGTCAATCATGTCCGGCCCCCACTAAGAAAATGGTCGATCAGGACTGTTGAAATGGTACAAGTTCATGGATTGGCATTTTTGCCAAAAGACTAGGACACTAGGTCAATGAAAACTTAATTTAACAATAAATACACAGCAGCAAGTCCTGGCATTAAAGACAAATTTAGAGTAACAAAAGAAAAGAAGCTTAGAAAGATACCTTCATGACCCTTACTGGCAGCAATATGGAAAGGATCAAAACCAGATCTATTCTTCATAGTTGTGCCTTCCTTAGTAGAATACTGCAACAACTCCTTCACAATACTTAAATGCCCCTTCTCGGCTGCGGTAAACAACGCGGTTTCTCCCAACTCGTTCACCTCGTTCACAATCGCAGTCCTGATCTCTGCAACTTCTGCATCAAAATCTGCTCCACTCAATGTTCCAACCATCTGAGCATCAATTTCACCCAAAATCTGCCTCACAGCAGCCAAATCACCCTTCTGTGCAGCCAAGTGCAACTCGGTGTCATTGTGTCTGCCCGTCACTTGCTTCACGTACTTCTTCTTATCGAACCTCTTGCCCGAATGGGACGAAACCAGAGACTTACTGGAATTCGATACGAGCAAGGTCTTTCCTGAATTGGACAGCACCAAATTCGGCGTTGTTGGAGAAGACGGATGCTGCAGCTCAGACAGACGGCTTAAACTCGGTGTCGTCGGAGACAGCAGTGCCGGTCGCTGCAGCTCAGATAAACAGCCAGCACTGGCCGAAAGCCGCAGCCCCAACTCCAGGTCCCTCATGCCTAGTATCAAAAACCACAAGAAGATTCAATCAAAATTATCTCATATATCCTAAAACCCCCCTTAATGAATACAGTTATATATGCATTGAACTCTAATAACCCACGATTACTTAGTCGGGAGTCTTGCTGCCCGGTCACGAGCGAGGATCTTTCTTAATAAAATCGTTTTCTCATCTGCTCGTGGACGTAGCTAAGAACCACGTAAATATGTGCGCTTTCTTTGATTGTTGTTCCGTTTTCGTAACATCTTTTCTTTCCATTCATCAAAACAATATGAAATTCCAATCTCATTGGTTCTTCCAACCAAGAGAGATATCAATAATGCAAGAGACGAACAAAACAATCACAATACATTCGAATTTCTTATACATTCAGACCCCGTTCGATAACCATTTTGTTTTTGGTTTTTGGTCTTTGAAATTTAAGCCTACATCAACTATCTTATCATATATTTTTTTCTTACTTGGATGCCTCCATCGTATCTATATTTTTAGAAACCAAATCAAAATTTGAAAACAAAAAAAAGTAATTTCAAAAAGCTTGTTTTTGTTTTTGAAAATTGGTTAGGAAAAATGGTACCCATCATAAGAAATTTGAGTAAAAGTTAGGCTTAAATTTCAAAAACAAAAACAAAAAAAATCAAATCCTCACTAACAATTCCTTTATCGTGGATTATGAATCGGTATATTGTAACGATTTCGTCACCAAAAAAAAAAAAAAAAACGAAGAAGATCATAGGGAATTGAAGAGAAATTAAGAATTACCTGGATTGATTTCAGACTCCATGAGTGAAATTCAAGGAAAGCGAAGCCTACAAAAAATCACCATAACCAGAAATTGTTTTATTTATTTAAATTTCGTTGCAGAGAGAAAAACAAATTTCATGGGCATTCAGAAAAGAGAGGGAAGATTGGGGAAATGGAGGCCCCACCGATGAGAGAGAAAATAGAAGAAGAAGAAGGCCTTATAGGACCCACCATTCCGAACTGCCACGTCGGATTTCTTTTATTTATTTATAGGATTTTATTTATGTATAACACGTTTTTATCAAAAATTGGTTTATAGAAAAATTTCAAGTGATTGATATCAATCACTGGTAATTGATACGCTAAATCACTTAATAAATTGATTGATATCAATCAAATATGATATCTATCATTTGAAATTTTGGTATAAACTAATTTTTAATAAAAATATCTTATAATTCTAATAGAGAGTCTTAAAGTTGATATAGATTACAAATTCTCTTTTATATATATATATATATATATTTTATTTTATTTTATTTCGATTTCTTGTGAATTGATTTTTTTTTCGCGGGAATATGAAGGAGCGATGAGAAAAACTACCTTTCGACGGTTGGAGTAGAAGTTGAAACTGGATTAGTTTTTCTTTTTCTTTCTATTACTAATAAATATTATTTTTTATTAACTTTTATTAATAATAGTGTTAAGTAATGTAATTAATTAACAAAAAAAATTAACATGGTTGTTATGGATTTTTACCTTTTAATTCAATTTTTTTTTCTACATTATGAATTTCCACATTTAAACTAATATTAATTTGATGTTTTTTTTTATCACAATCAGTTGAATTAATGATTTAGCTTATGAACTTGGGTACATAGTAATTTGGCATGTGCACTTTAAATTAAAGATACTAAATTATGGTTTGAAGCGTCCTAAGTAAAATATA
>JBBMEF010061555.1:0-11545 GCA_037832685.1 Sicyos baderoa | reverse complement strand
TAGCAACTTTTTTTTGATAGATTCTATCAAACACTATTGATGGAGTCTATCAGACATTATTGATGGAGTCTATCAGACACTGTTGATGGAGTCTATCAATCTGATTTTGATAGATTTGCAAATATTTTTAAAAAGTTACTATTTACTCAATTTTTTTTATCTTATTGTAATATACATGCAAATTCCCCTTATTATTTTGGTTATGCACGAACATCACTAAATATTTCTCTTCTAAATTATAAAAAGAAATAGAAATAGGTAGAAAAAGTGAGAATTATGATGACTACTACTTTACCAGGCAAGTGGCTTTGTTAACTGTATCAGCATCATAGCCAGCAAGGTCCATCCCTTGAAGAAGAGATGGCATCACACTCATAAGGTCATGCTCCCCGTCGCCGACGCCTCCCTTCCGGCGGTGTTCTTCCAACCATTCCTCCATAAGACAATCCAATTCCTCAAAAACTTTCTTAGTCTCCTTCATATAACCACCCAAATCCAACCACTTCAAGAAAGGAACAGCATCTCCCACAGTTAACTGCCCTGCACATTCAAAGAAACCCCTCATCGCTTTCCGACACCGTTCCATCGCGGTCTCGTCGTCACCATCGTACCGCTTTCCACACACCATCATCAAGATCACATTCAAGTTGATATTCCCAATCCATTCATCCAAATCAACAACCAAATCCTCCTCCCTTCCTTTCGTCCACACATTATATAGCTCCTTCACCGCTTTATTCACCTCGTAAACTCTAACGCCCCCCTGCAACTCCAGTTGTCGATTCGAAAGCAACTCGGAGGCTACGATCTTACGCATGTTGCGGTAATACGCATCGTAGCTCGGTCTGAATCCGAACCCGGCGAAGTTGTAGCCGAGCACCCTTTGAACTAAAGTTTCGGGGCGGGGAGAGAGGATCGGATCGAGGGCGGTGTAGCATTCCTTGGCCAATTCCCAACTGCTTAGAACGAGGGTTGGTTTGACACCGAGTTGGATGCGAAATATTGGTCCATATTCGTCGGCCATTGCTCCTAAGGTTTCGTGGGGGAGCTTTGAATTGCCTTTGAGGAGATGTAAATGGCCGATTACGGGCCATTTTCGGGCTGCTTCTGGAGGTTGATTGCGTCTGTGGGATTTGGTTTTTTTGAGAAGAAAATATGAGAAGAGAAGAAAGAGGGAGAGCCCAGCTATGGCTATGAAGGTGTTGGGATATGGTGAAATGTTTGCCATGGATGTTTTGGAGGTTCTATCTATGTGAATTCTGCTGCTCATTATATTTTATAGGAATAATGATTAAAATGTAACACTTAACTTTATTTATTTTTAATTACAATGAATAAATTATAATCTTTTTTTTTGTTTTTGGAGAAACAATAGTCCGCAGTTGTGTTTTTGTTTTTTTGTTTTTTTTTCTCTGAATAAGAAAAGTAATAATGTGTATTGACAATGACAAATGGTGCTGTGATCAACTTATTTATTTTTTGTTTTTTTTTGTTTTTTTTGTAAAAGATAAAATGTATGGTTTAGTGGAAGCCACACAATAAATAAATAATAATAAAAGAGTAAAACACACTTGCAAAATAATGTTAGGTTAGGGGTTTGAATATCAATCCCACATATTATATTAAAAAAATATATATATTACAAGAAGGTATATTCTCTTTGAGATCCCCGGTTGAGCGCAGACTTATAACGTTAATTTATAAACACCTCAATTATGTTTCGTTCCTCCAAAATATACATGTGCTACAATCTAGGGACATACAAGTAGTACCGAGAGTATATGGGAGGGGAGCTCCAACTCCCGAACATAAAAAAATTGTTTATTGAATAACACTGAGTTTTGATTGTTTTCTTTATGAAGAGATTGCGACGTGTTGTTCTTGAAGTACTCTTTTATGAGCATTTTAATGCAGTTTTATGTAAGTTTGTGAGGGGGTAGTTGCCATTGTTCGGGAGTTTGGTTGGAACTATTCGAGAAGCTTTGAGGAACTGTTGGATAATGAGGGAGTTTGGGAGTTGTCTTCCAATCACTAAACGTGGTGGCTAAGAGAGCTTGATTCGTTAGAGACAACCGTTTGCGATTGAAGCCTTTGTAGTGTTTGCTCGATGAAGATAGGTTAACATCCTCAAATCCAAGATGGAGGCCTTTTAACGTTGTTTGTGGTTAAAAAGTGGTAGAAAATACGAGCTAGGATATGTTTCCATAGGAGGAGTATTGGGGAGAAGAAATAGGGTATTTGTGAAAGACTCGAAAAAATGAAGATTGCTTTGTGGAAAGGATTGAAGAAAAAAGATGGAGTCGTCAAGGAAAAATGGCTCTTGCTTCGATGAGATCACCATAAAAGAGGGCGTTCAAGGATTTTTTGGAAGATGCCTGAAGAGCCTAAATGTTGGAGTGCTCGTTAGAGAAGACGTTAGAAGGGCTCGCCTAAAGAGTCACCGTCTTAGGGACTCATTAGAGAGGAAAGACAAGTCATGTATTCACGATTTTGCATTTGTAAATCACACTACTCAAGGGTATAGACATGACAAGCACTCAAGTCAACATGAGACTAGAGCTGACATCTCGCTTTAGTCTCATGTTGACTTGAGTGCTCGTCATGTCTATACCCTTGAGTAGTGAGATTTACAAATGCAAAATGTTGGGAAGATTGAGTTGAAAAGGTTAGTTGTGCTTCTTTGCAAGCATATGAGGATTGTTGAATCATGGGGGTCTGATTTTGAATTTGAGGTTCAACTTTTAACCAATTTGGTTTGATCTCGACCATTGATTCCTCCAAATCAGTGTTTCATGTTGATTAGATATGTCAATTTTCTCTGTGGGGTCGGGTCTCGCGGGGACCTGTCCCGAATGGGGCAATGAATGAGGTAGTGAGTGGGGATGAAAAAATCCCCGCAACCTAAATGGGGATGAGGACGGGGAATAATGCATTCCTCAACCTCGATTTCCCGATCCCCGCCCCGTTTATATTTAATTTTTTATTTTTAAAAATATTTTCCCCTCTTTTTAGTAATTTAATTTTAGTTATAGTATTTTACTTGTAGAAATATTTATTCAAATGCATATTCTTTACCATGATTAGTTATCGAATTGAAATTAATGTATATTTTTCATGAAAAATAACTACTTGAAAATATTATTAAAAATATTTATAAAAGTTAAAATTAGAAAAGAAAAAAATAAATAAAAAAAACGATGAATTTTTCACCGGGGGAACTCGATCCCTGCCAATTCCACGCGAAAAAAAATGGTGAACTTTGCGGGGATGGAGAGTGATTTTGGTGGTGGGGATGGGGACGGGGAGGACATTCCCCGGCCCGCCCAATCCTGTGGACATCTCTAATGTTGATGCGTATGGTTGTCTCTGATTTGTGGGATGATTTTCAACCTTTTATGGATTGTAATAAATTTTTTATTATTGTTTTCATGCTTAGAATATATAGTTTCTACTATGAATTGGTTAAGATTAGATGTGTTATGTCGAACGTGAAACTTGTTACAATTCCAGAACTATGCATCATAACTCAAGAACAATTAGTGATGAACAATCTAAGAACAAACATTAAAGGGAAGGGTCAAGGAGAAAAGAAATGCACATCGTTCTAAAGTGGTACCGACTTGTCTACTTCACTATTACGTACAATATGTGTTGATCTATCTTGATCATCTACACTCATATAATGTCATTGATAAACTCAGAGCTCCAAATGATGGCTAGGAAACTAATTCTCTCTCAAAGACTGAATGAAACTTAAAAGAGAACTTTATATATAGCTCAATCACACATCTTATAAATTATTAGTTAACATAACCCCAAATTAACTAAAGTTAACAATAACTCACCCTATGAGTTAATAGATGATATATAATTTACCAAAAAATAAAATACCGTCTCGGAGTACATATCATAAAAAATGGCAATTAGAATATTAGATTTGATTTCGAAATCATCTAAAGCTCCAGACACACACCTATTTTGGTGTAAGATTTAGAATTGGTAACTTTTTAATTATTTAGTTATATATCATGAATGTTAAATATAATTTGTTAGTATAAAAATATGATATTTTCTAAATACAATCATTTTATTGTATCCTCAATTATCCTCAAATCGTGTTGGAAGGATGAGTTTGGTGAATGAGATTGAGTTCCTGATCCAAACCCTATTTAGAGGATGAACCTCAAATCCCAATTGTTTCAATAAACAAACCTTCTCCCAACACTAGCATTGACCAAAATGTCATATAATCTCAATAGAGAGAGAAATAATAATAATAATAAATATTTAGGTCATGCCCGGGGCATGACCTAAATAATAATTCCCATCAAAATATATTATATTTTACTTTATTTTAAATTCAAAAAGTAAAAGAGAAAAAAAAGAAAAAGAGTTTGTGACCCATATTGGGCCACATGTGTGGGTACTAATATTTAGGTCATGTCCGAGCATGACCTAAATATTTGAGAAAACATACAAAATGTCTACTTTTGAGAAATTATTATAGGATTTGTCTAAATGGGAAAATAATATAGTGACATGACTAAAGTGTGTGTTTAAGGGCGAAAGAGAAATGTTTCATCCCTAGTTTGTGCTTCCTCTATTTATTTATTTTTAAAAATTAATTCACAATTGATCTCCCCTATTTGAGGGGGTGTGTTTAAGCTGCAAAAAAAAAAAAAAAAACAAATAATAATGATAGTTTGTTAAATCATGTCCACCCACAATTTTAAGGTAAAATTAATTTACTATTGATCTCCTCCATTTTTCTACCATTTTTGTACTCATATGTACTATGGACGTACGCGTATGGGGTAAATGTTTTAATGTCTATTTTTTTTTTTTTTAAAAAAAAACCAAAAAATTAATTCTTTATTTCATTTTTCAAATTTGAATTCCAGATTTTAGTTTATTATTTTAATTTAGGCAGGAACAATATATGTTGTTTCTCTCTCATGTTAGTAAACAAATATGCTTATTTATAATAAATTAGAAAATAGATAATCAAATTAGAGGGGTATTTTGGTCTTTTATATTTATTTTAATAATTACAGAAATTAAAGTCAGACATACATCTAAATAGTTCCATTTTTAGGCATTTTCTTAAATAGTTTCAAGAATGTAGCCATTTTCCTAGTTTGCCATAAATATTTCTCAATAATAATAATAATAAAAAACTCATTTTAAGACGCGAATCTTTTTGAAATTGCAAAAATTTGTGGGTACCATTTTGATATCCATTTTTCTTTCATTATTGCGAGCCCACCATTATTGGTGAGCCCATCGTCATCGTCGTGTCATTTTTTTTGAAAATAATATTTTTAGGGCCCGTTTGGTAACGTTCCTGTTTCCTGTTTCTTGTTTCTGTTTCTAAAAAATTAGAAACAAACTTGTTTGATAACTGTTCCCGTTTCTCGTTCCCAAAATTTACAGAAACGTTTCTAATATTTGGCTCCAAAATGAGAAACTCCCAAATGGAGTTTCTCTTGTTCCGTTTTTGAAATTTTTTAAATGTTTCTTCAGTTTCGCTTGTATTCTTATAGAAGCGCGTTCAAATAATGAACAATTATGTGTTGTGACGTGGTGGAAAGGTTTGTGAAGAGAGATTCTCACATCCCAGGTTCAAGCTTCCAATTTTCATTTTATTTTTTTCAGTTCATTTTTAATTCGGTAAAATATATTATTTTAATTTCTAAAATCATAATATTAATATTCTTATTTTATTTTAGTTTTAATATAATAACTATTCTACATCTTTTTTATATAAATAATTTATTAATTTCATTTTAATGTATACTCATTTTTTTTAGAAGAATATTTACTCATTTTTAAATATAATTTTTATAAATTATAATTTTTATATTTCATCATTATTAATTTTAATATATAGTAATTTTATAAATAATTTTTTACAAGTAATAAAAAAATCTATAAACAAATTAATTTAATCACTTTAAATTGATTGCTACAAAAAAATCTACAAATATTATGCTACTATTTGTCATCCACATAAAAATTCTAATTTTATATTTATAAATTATTTTAATTAGACTGTAAAAAAAACTATTTTAGTTAGTATAAATATAGTATTTCATAATTTTATTATAGATGTATAGAATCAACTTTTTTTCCTTAAAAAAAAAAAATTAACTTCTTTTTAGAATGGTTTGTTTGTGTTTTTATATCTTATTTTAATTGATTAATTTATAATTTAATACAAAAAATCTGTAATATACTTATTTATTATAAATATGTCGTTAATTTTATATTAAGCTTCCTTTGTTTGTTTTTTTCATTTTAAAATTCATTTATGCTATAAAAAGAATATTTAAAAATATTATATTTATTTATTTATGGAGTGAGTTTGAATATTTTAATTTATATTGGTAAATATATATATATATATATATATAAATTTTGTTTACTATATATACAATTAACTTCGCATAATATTTTATTTTCACTCTACCATCACGGGTTCGATTTCAAGTATCGGTATTTGTAATTCTCTTGTTCCAAAAAAATAAAACTTCACCTAAATATATATTTGTTTAGTACAAGTTGGGAGAAAGGGTATTACAATATATTGAAATGGTTTTCACCAAACAATTAAACCACTAACCGCCACTGATTCTTTCGTCACCTAAATATTTTAATACACCTGGAATTGATTAGAAAGTTTTCAATGTATATAAATTTATTGTTAATTTCAGAAGATTTATATTTTGTATTTCTTATAAATTTTTGCTTATACTAAAAGTTCAAAATTTTGATAGTGATATTATTATATATATTTTAATGCAGGTTATATTTTTAAGAAACTATAAAAAAAAAAAAAAAAAAAATGGAGAGAAACAAGAAACAATAAATGTTATCAAACATGTTTGTTTCTGTTTCTTATTTTTTTTAAGAAACAATAAATAAAAACAGTTATCAAATACAATCTTGTTTCTTATTCTAAAAATTCAAAAAATAAGAAACAAGAAACAGGAACTAAGAAACAAGAAACAGGAAACGGGATAATAAATTTTACATTAATAATACTTATGATAAGGACCAAACAATACACAACTTTGATTTTTGTAAAAATAATATTTTATTTCTTTTACTCTCTCCTTCTCAATCAACATTTTGGACTCATTTTACAATTTTACAATTTTACAATTTTACAATTTTACAATTTTACAATTCATATGTGCATCTTTTATTTTCTTCTCATATACATAGTGTTTTTCATTTCATCTTTTTTCTTATCTTTGATCTTATTTCCTCCCTTTCTCCATCCATTTGTTGTTTAGTTGATCAATAGAGTCATTTAGGGCATGTTTGACTACGGCGGGAAGGGAAAGGAAAGGAAGGGAAAGGAAAGGAAATGAAGGAAAGTGAGAGTAAGTTTATGTTTGGTGGGAAGGGAAAGAGAGAGAAGTGATAATAAATTTATGTTTCATAGGAAAGAAAGTGAAGTGATGTGATGTTTATATATAATAAAAATAATAGATGTTTAATTTGTTAATATAATATTTAGTATTATATTTTTTTCCAATGTCATTTAAAAAATTATTTAATTTTATTTTTTATTTAAATTAATTTAAAATTTAGTATATTATTGTAAAAAATTCAAAATAAATAAAAACAATAATGGAGCTTTTTATTCAAAATTTAAATAATAAACTATATAATTAAAGGTAAAAGATGAATAGACAATTCATTAATTTTTTATTAAAAAATCAAAATAAGGATAAATTACAATTTTCCATAAAGAATGTGAATAGACATAACATCTCATTAAATTTCTATTAAAAAGGGTAGTTGGATGATTATTAACTTTTCATTTTTCATTAATTTTATACAAATTTAAACAAAATCCCTAATCTACTTACACAAGTTTCTTTTCATAACATTGATTAAAAATACTGTACTAAAAAAAATAGGTTATCTTCTATAGAGAGATCATTTAAATAATAATTTTGATATTTTACTATTTTAAATCAGTACTCTAAAAAAATGTAATTAAAATAATTTATTTAAAAATAATAAACAAAATCTATAAAAAAAGAGAAATAAAACAAAAATATAAATGTTCAAAATTAAAAAAGACGAAGGAAAATTAAAAGAAAATAAAATGATAAAAAGAAGGAAAATAAAATAAATTAAGAAAATTAAAATAAAATAATAAAAAAACGTTTGTTTGAAAATCTAAAAGTGAAAATATGATGAAAGTTATAAATAAAGTAATAAAAAAAGTCAAATAATTTAAAAAAAGAAAAAAAGAAAAAAATTGACGCACGATACACGCGCCGGATTGCGCGTGGTTCCCACGCACAATAATAACACGGCAGGCCAAACGCCGGGAAGGGAAATAACCCTTCCCTTTCCGGCACCCCAAACGTGCCCCAAAGTCTCTTAATCGACTATATCGACCGATCGACCATGTTAATTGATCGAGATAAACCAATATGTAAGTAGTCGACGTCAATTTTAGAAAAAAACCGACCTCGACTGACAGATAAACACTCTTATTACGTCAAGCAAAGTTAACTAAAATGATTATGAACTAATTTTAAATTTTTAATTAGTAATTATTTTAATTTTGAGAATTTGTACTATATAGCAACTTTAAGATATCTATTAGAATTATAGCACATTTTTATCAAAAATTGGTTCATAACAAAATTATGAGTAATTGAGTTCAATCAAATTCAATCGGCAGTATTTGATTGTATTCAATTAGTTTGTCAAGTGATCGAGCTCATCAATCAATTACCACTCAATCACTCATAATTTTTTGATAAAAATGGGTTTAGAATGCAATTTTTTAGCCTATTTTTGTTATACATGAAAATTTTCCTTCAATTTTGACGTTAATTTAATTTATTTTTAAAAAGGTATAAAAGTAAATTTAAAAAATATACAAAAATTAAAAATAAGTATTATTAAAATATGATAAAAATATTAAATTTTGAAATTTATGATTACAGATCAAGTTGTAACGATCTCAGACATAGGATCTAAAAAGATAATTGTGTTATTTCTTGCAAATTCGAAAATCTGAATAGTGAATTGTTTTATCATGTGTTGTAGGAAAACAGAGGTCATGGTTGAGTGAAAGATCAAGGATGTGTATCTAAAAGCTCAAGAATTTGGAACAAGTGTATAAAGATGAAGAATGGTTGACAACAAAGTAATAGCTCAACCGGCATCAATACTTACTTAATAACTTCGATGTCTAGGGCTATCTGGTGAAGGTTGGAATCCCTATATGTTGAAAAAATGATTTGGGTAGTTGAATGGAAGCCAGCCAAGTTTGGAATTTTTAGCATAGTTTTTTAGAAGTTATGATTGAAATTGTTATGAGCTAAATGAATTTCAATAGGATTTCAATTGCTTAAGGATAAGGTAGAGAGATGTTTTTTTTTTAAAAAAAAACAAATCACTTCATTAAATAACATCACATAACCTCATACAATCCACCTCCAAAGCGGAGTCAACAATAGGGGGGAGATCCCCCCTCCAAAAAGACATCAAATCCTCCACAGAAGAGGATAAACCAAAACTGCTCAGACGCAGCAAGGAAGTTTGCTTAGCCAATACATCGGCCACACTATTAAACACCTATTACAATGTAAAATGCTCGCTATCCCCAAAGAAAAAAAATCAACCCTTTAACATCCACAACGATGTTATTAAACTCAGAAAAATCAAAATCAACACCAAAAATAGCCTTAACCACCTCTAAAGCATCCAACTCAATGATAATTGGAGGCCTCCAATGGATGTCGGACTCAAGAATATGTTTAAGCCCCTCCCTCAGCGCCATCCCTTCCAAAACCTTAACAGAAAGGTTTTTAAAACCCGAACAAGAACCCACCATCTTGGGTCTCCCTTTCCAATCACGATCAACCCACCCAAGACCTCCAATGCCATGAGCCAGAGAAGCATCCTTCACAATCTTAACCATATTTAAAGTAGAGAGCTTGGAACTTGTAACTTTTTAATAATCAAGTCATACATGATACGACTAAAACTCTACCAATTTTCATGAAAACTTCATAATATGATAATATGGGTGGATGAAATGGGTTTTAGTACCCTTAAAACATTTTATAAGGAATTTCCATCTATCTTGAGGGATACGATGAAAATCCATCACTAATAAGTTGAAGATATTTCATAACATTTATATTTATAAGCTAGTTAGACTACTTCTCTCATCATAAATTGATTTTGAAATGAATGTTTACACTATCTAATATAGACCAAAAACAATCATAGCTAAATTGTTATATTGTATGACTTATTCGAAACTCCACCTTAATTATTTTTTAATTTAAAATTGAAGTGTTTGTTCTTTCTCGATTTAAATATATATATATATATATATATATATATATATAGCAATTAGAGTCCTAAGCTCTAGGATTCCTTCTGGCTAGTGTATCTGACATAGTAGAACTCCCTAAACAATAAAGAACGCGACCCTACTACCACTAATAGGGAAAGCTCTATCTGAACCAACATCACTATATGCAATATCAGAGAATGTTGCTTCGGCTGCTTTTTCAGAGAAATGAAATGACTGCATCTTAAATAGGTAGAAGTCAAAGTACGACCCAAGCCCGTGAGGTGAAGTCGCTTGTCAAAGTAGCATAAATAAGAACTACATCCAATATCGAAAATCAAAGGGCAATATGTCCAGAGTAATTTTTTTTCATAAGAAACTAGTACACAATCGAATAATATATGGTACTATCGAGCCATGTTGTTTACCACTCGTACAGTGGACATGTGTTCTATAATATGCGCACCCAACAAAGTCAATGGCATCAAGAGCAAGGACTCTTTGTTGGCAAGACCAAGGATTGACGATCGAACAAGAAGGATTGAGAATGCTATGCTGCAAAGTCATGATAATTAATGAGTAAGATGATGAACACAAAAAAATGTTACCTTACAATTACAAGTTTTGACTTCAAGGTGGGTCCGATGAGAAAGACAACCGCGTGTATGGACGGCTGCAACTTCGATTGTTAAGAGGTGAGTTGTCAGTTAATCTCCACAGAAGGGAGTCAAGGATTCCTTTTAACCACTGCTACACCACACTTTAGTCGAAGGGCTTTAGACACTAGTACAAAAATGGGAAAAGAAGGCGGGCATAACCCGCCTTTAAAAGTTATTGAAGGCGGGCACTCCTGCCCGCCTTCAAAAGTCCTAGCATTAAAAGGTTTTGAAGGCGGGCAGGGAAACGAAGGCGGGCACTCCTGCCCGCCTTCGATACTTTATGAAGGCGGGCATATTGTGCCCGCCTTCGATTCTTTTTTAAGGCACTCTTGCCCGCCTTCGATTCTTTTTTTTTTTTTTTTTTTTACAGAATCAGCTAGCTCGGATCATTTTTTACAGAAATCATCCCGGTATTAAAATATATTATAAACGCATATTTTAATTGTGTCCGCCTTCAAAAATTATATATTTTGCATGTGAAAACAAAGAAAGATATGGTCCCCATGAGAAATTAAACAAAGAAAGACATATGGTCCCCACAAGTTGT
>JBBMEF010061544.1:0-11547 GCA_037832685.1 Sicyos baderoa | reverse complement strand
CATTCCATCAAAAGTCATGTGGTATTTCTCTCATATTCCAAGATTTGAACGAATGTTTCGAAGTAAAGAAACTGCGAAATTATTAACGTGACATGCTACGGATCGCCAGGTCGATGAGTACATACGACATCCAGCCAACACACGTTCATGGAAAGAGATAGACGAAAGGTGGCCTGATTTTACACCAGTACAAAAATGACAAAAGAAAACTGGCATGTCCTGCCATAAATAAATATTGAAGGCGGACAGTCGTACGCCTTCAATAATCCTAGCATTAAAGGGAAACAAAAGCGGACAGGGAAACGAAGGCGGGCGCGCGCCCGCCTTCAAAAGGCATCGAAGACGCGTGCCTTTGATGCCTTTCGAAGGTGGGCGTGTGCCTTTGATTATTATTGAAGGCGGGCAAGCAATTACCCGCCATCATTTTTTTCTTTTTTTTTTTACCGAAATCATCTAGCTCAGGTTATTTTAAAATGTTACATCCCGCTATTAAAATATATTATTATTTATACGTACTACACATTTTAAACGCACATATTACTTGTGTCCCGCCTTTAAAAATTATCAAACATTAGATGTGAAAACAAAGAAAGATATGGTCCCTACAAATGTGAAAAGAAAAAAAATTAGATATGCATGGTCTCCATAATTATTAAAAAAGAAAGTTGTGCCCGCCATTAAAAGTCATTCAACTTAATAAAAAAAAGAAGGAAATATGTATTTAACCCTTACCAATGAAAGAAGTTTACACATTTCTAAACCAAAATACTAAACTTGACTTCATATATATATATATACTTCTAAAAAGATTATAGTACACATTCATGCATGTTTAACACAGGTAAATGAAAACATGCTACCAAAATTTCGGCAGCATAACAGGGCAATTATATAATCCAAAAAAAAAAGTACATGTACAAAAATTCACCTGTACATTGTACATTCATAACTATATATACAAAATAGTAATAGAAAAAATGGGACTTGGTCCCTCAAGATCAAGGCAACAAACTATATATAAAATGTGGAAGATTAAGACTTTATATATATAGACAACCTAATTACGGCGCATCATATATCTACCTACAAATGTAGCCCATTCTACTCGTACCTCATCAATATCAGCTTGAGAGAATGTGCTTGGGCCGTCCCTGAACGACAAGACATATATAATTCATTAATTAAGACGAAATTAGTGCATGATTCACTCTATATATATATGATTATATTTAAAACTTACAAGACTCAATAAGTGTGTTTCTGGGTTGTAGATCATCCTCCGTATGAATAGTTGGACGTAAAATCCACAAACTACGAATCCACTTTGTATAGGGCACTAGTGAAAAATATAAGTTACATACATGTACTTAGTAAATAATTCATAATTATAAAAGAAAACTAACAAAATGATAAGTTACATACCTTTACCCATGTCCAATTTAAAATTTTAGCATTCATCCCGTTGTTGTCATGCCACGCTCTATAACCACTACAATAATAAAATTGAAACTTTAGAAGAAGACAAAATATAAAATATATAATCATAAAATTAAGACTTACAACGTTCTGTAAACTTCTCGGAATTTGATTTTGACCTAAGGAGTTGAAAATATAGACCGTATATTTTCTTCATAAACTAAGACGATTAAAATCCAGTGACCCCTATATATACGCATAATTAATATTGATTATGATATAAACCTTAAAGATACAAAATTTAAAACACGTACCCGGTATTGGAAGGAAAGAAGATTCGTTGATTATAATCCTTTAACATGTCCAAACTATGAATTATACGGTTTATTTGATCGGTATATCGCTTTTTTTTTTTCACAACCGCTGCGAACTTGGAGTCATCCACTAATATGTAATTATCCAATATGGCTCTATCGCATGTAGCCCATAGGTAACTAAATATAGAATGTATAAATGTTACGAAACGAGACGAACACGCACGCGTAAAAAAATATAACCATTAATAATAAAGTTGTAAAACTTACCTGATATAACAAAGTATAGGAATATAACATATTTCCTCCATTGCATGATCTCTTCCCGAGCCATCCAAACATCGGAATTAAAGTCGAGTATGCTAATGTGAATATTTACAAGGTCACCTTCCTCCATTTGATCTCTGACATAATTATGTACTTCCAAAACAGTTGGACCATCCGTGTTAGAGTTATGAGAATGGAAATTCGAAGCAGCCTTCTTACAACTAGAAGATGTGGACTTCCTACTAGTTGTCATTTTGGATTTAGAGGGCTATGACAACATAAACAATTTATATTATTAGGAAAATGAATGATACAAATGGTTTGGAAACAATAACACAAATGATTAGAATAATACTTGTTTCGATGAAGTAGATGTTGTGATAATTAGTGCTCTCGGCCATGGCACAAAAGATTTCAGAGCATAGGAAAAGTTGTAGATGTCGTTGCTTATGGAGATCAGTAAGTCTAATTCTTCAGTGCCCACGAGTATCAGATCGATCAAGACGCGGCGGGCATTAAATTTCCCCAATGGCATACCATGTACTGAATCGAATAAATTATCACGCGATTCGTACAAGGTACCGATGGCAACAACGTTACCCCTGTATTCAACAAGCAGTTCACATGCCACACTCTATAAGGTAAAAAACGAAACGATTAATTATGATACAAAACAATTAATTCATTTGTAATGATAATCAGAAACTTACCTCTCCTATATCATGATGATCAACGTGTTCTTCAACGACGTTGGTCGGCATTTGATGATCTACAACGACATCTCTATTAATACTCCCCTCACACGGAGAGATAAACTGATGGGAGTATGCTTCATATCCATCCATCCTCATTTTCGTATGAGCCATCTTAAAGAAATCTGATGGACATACGTAACGACATGCGCCCCTTACACGATGTTCTGGCGTGCCCAATGCATCGGTCAAAATATCTTGACCTTTGTTACAACGTTCTAATTGATCCTGTTGCAAAATTTAGGACAACCCGATGAATTAGTTTTAAGATATATAAATTCATACACTAAGATATATAAAAAACAAATCATATAGAAATCAACATCAACTTACCAATTGTTTGAATTGTGTCTTGGTCAGCATATTGCTTATTCTTCCCCAATCGAGCTGCTTTTCATAGTGCAACACGGCTCGATGGATTAGTTTTAAGATCTATATTCTACAAATATCCACAGTTTACCGCACATGACTTAGTAAAGTTAAAAATAATAATGAGAACAAATAGATCATATGGTTTTAAAAAGTTTCTCACTAGTTTATGACCGAGCTGAGCATATCCCTTTCGAGCAGTACGGTGATAATATTTATGGTTCGATTGTAGCTTTGTTTTCTCCTCACTCTCTTTCTGTATAACATCATCATAATGTGAATATATATAGTAAATGTTGTCAATAAACTAATAATAGTTATATACCTTAAATTTATCTGACAATCTGTAGTCCACAAAATGATTTCATTCCTCTTGTGTGATCCAAGAGTATTTGTGGGGTGATGTTCTTAAAAGCTCAGGTTGATCCAGGAATGGTTTGATGTACTGTTTGGTCAGGTTGTACCTGAATGCTCTAAACGTCGTTGACATCGCCATCATGACATTAAATTTCGTCATAGGATCAACCTCGAACATCATCTACGAATAATAAATTAAGTTATATTTATAATTAAAGTACGAATAAATTATGTAAAATTAAATAATATATATATGTACGTCGTACCAGTAGATGATCACAAACTTTCTCTTTTAGTACCATAGGGACTAATGTCCAATCATTCCACGTGAGGGGTACGTGAGTCTTAACACTTAGACCGATGTCACGCTCTATGGAACTAAAGGAGAAAGTTTGAGATCATCTACTGGTACGACGTACATATATATAATATTTAAATTTTCATCATTTATTCGTACTTTAACTATAAATATAACTTAATTTATTGTTCGTAGATGTCGTTCGAGGTTGATCCTAGGACGAAATCTAATGTCATGATGACGATGCCAACGACGTTCAGAGCATTCAGGTACAACCTAACCAAAAAGTACATCAAACCATTCTTGGATCAACCTGAACGTTTAAGAACACCACCCCACAAATACACTTCACACAAAAGGAATGAGATCATTTTGTGGACTACAAATTGTCAGATAAATTTAAGGTATATAACTATTCTTATTCATTAGTGTTGTTGACAACCTTTAATTAGTATATATATTCACATTATGATGATGTTATACAGAAAGATAGTGAGGAGAAAACGAAGCTACAATTGAACCAAAAATATTATCACCGTACTGCTCGTAAGAGATATGCTCAGCTCGGTCATGAATTAGTGAGAAACTTTCTAAAATCATATGATCTATTTGTTTTCATTATTATTTTTAACTTTACTAAGTCATGTGTGGTAAACTGTGTATATTTGTAGAATATCGATCTTAAAACTAATCCATCGAGTCGTGCTGCATTATGGAAAGCAGCTCGATTGGGGAAGGATAAGCAATATGCCAACCAAGACAATTCAAACGGCCAAAACAATGGTAAGTTGATGTTGATTTCAATATGATTTGTTTTTTTATATATATTTGCGTATGAATTTATATATCTAAAAACTAATCCATCGAGCCGTCCTGAATTGTGCAACATGGTCAATTAGAACGTTCAAACCAAGGTCAAGATATTTTGACCGATGCATTGGGCACGCCGGAACATCGTGGGCGTGTAAGGAGCGCAGGTCGTTACGTATGTCCATCAGATTTCTTTAAAATGACTCATACGAAAACGAGAATGGACGGATATGAAGCGTCAAACCCCCATCAGTTTACCTCTCCGTGTGAGAGGAGTATTAATAGAGATGTCGTTGAAGAACATCAAAGGTCGGTCGACGTCGTTGAAGAACACGTTGATCATCATGATCATGATATAGGAGAGGTAAGTTTATGATCATCATTATTTGTTTTCATTATACAAATGAATTAATTGTTTTGTATCATAATTAATCATTTCGTTTTTTACCTTATAAGGTGTGGCATGTCAACTGCTCGTTGAATATAGGGGTAACGTTGTTGCCATCGGTACCTTGTACAAATCGCGTGATAATTTATTCGATTTAGTACATGGTATGCCATTGGAAAAATTCAATGCCCGCGTCTCGATCGATCTGATACTCGTGGACAATGAAGAATTAGACCTACCGATCCCCATAAGAAACGACATCTACAATCTTTCTCATGCTCTGAAATCTTTTGTGCCATTGCCGAGAGCACTAATTATCACAACACCTACTTCATCGAAACATATATTATTCTAATCATTTGTGTCATTGCTTCCAAACCATTTGTATCATATTTGTTTTCCTAATAATATAAATTGTTTATGTTGTCATAGTCCTCTAAATCCAAAAAAACAACTAGTAAAAAGTCCACATCTTCTAGTTGTAAGAAGGCTGCTTCGAATTCGTTGTCTCATGACTCCAACACGGCTAGTCCAACTGTTCTGGAAGTATATAATTATGCCTAAGATCAAATGAAGGAAGGTAACCTTGTAAATATCCACATTAGCATACCCGACTTTAATTCCAATGTCTGGATGGCTCAGGAAGAGATCATGCAATATTGTGCAATGGAGGAAATATGTTATATTCCTATACTTTGTTATATCAGGTAAGTTTTACAACTTTATTATCAATGATTATATAATTGTTATATTTTTTTACGCGTACGTGTTCGTCTCGTTTCGTAACATTTACGCATTCTATATTTAGTTACCTATGAGCTACATGCGATAAAGCCATATTGGATAATTACATATTAGCGGATGGCTCCAAATTCGCAGCGATTGTGAAAAAATAAAGTAATATACCGATCAAATCAACCGTATAATTCATAGTTTGGACATGTTAAAAGATTATAATCAACAAATCTTCTTTCCTTTCAATACCGGGTAAGTGTTTAAAATTTTGTATTTTTAAGATTTATATCATAATCAAGATTAATTATGTGTATATATAGGGACCACTGGATTTTGATCGTCTTAGTTTATGAAGAAAATACGATCTATATTTTCAACTCCTTAGGTCAAAATCCAATCCCGGGAAGTTTACAGAACGTTATAAATACGTAAGTCTTAATTTTATGATTATATATTTTACCTTTGAGCTTTATATTTCTTCTTCTCCTAAAGTTTCAATTTTATCATTCTAGTGGTTATAGAGCGTGGCATGACAACCACGAGATGAAAGCTAAAAATTTAAATTGAACATGGGTAAATGTATGTAACTTATCCTTTTGTTAGTTTTATCCTTTTGTTAGTTTTCTTTTATAATTACGAATTATTTACTAAGTACATGTATGTAACTTATATTTTTCACTAGTGCCTCATACAAAGTGGATTCGTAGTTTGTGGATTTTACGTCCAACTATTCATACGGAGGATGATCTACAACCCAGAAACACACCTATTGAGTCTTGTAAGTTTTAAATATAATCATATATATATAGAGAGAGAGTGTGAATCATGCACTAATTTCGTCTTAATTAATGAATTATATATGTTTTGCCGTTCAGGGACGACCCAAAGACATTCTCTCAAGCTGATATTGATGGGGTACGTGTAGAATGAGCTATATTTGTAGGTAGATATATGATGCGCCGTAATTAGGTTGTCTATATATACAAAGTCTTAATCTTCCACATTTTATATATAGTTTGTTGCCTTGATCTGGAGGGACCAAATCCCGTTTTTTCTATTACTATTTTGTATATATAGTTATGAATGTACAATGTATAGGTGAATTTTTGTACATATACTTTTTTTTGGGATTATATAATTGCCCCGTTATGAAGTCAAGTTTAGATTATTTGAGTTTAGAAATGTGTAAATTTCTTTAATTGGAAAGGGTTAACACATGTTTCCTTTTTTTTTTTTTATTAAGTTGAATGACTTTTAATGGCAGACATAACTTTCTTCTTTAATAATTATGGGGACCATGCATATCTAATTTCTTTCTTTTCACATTTGTGGGGACCATATCTTTCTTTGTTTTCAAATCCAATGTTTGATAATTTTTAAAGGCGAAAATAATTAATATATGCGTTTAAAATGTGTAGAACGTATAAATAATAATATATTTTAATAGTGGGATGTAACATTTTAAAATAACCCGAGCTAAATAATAATATATTTCAATGCCTTTTGAAGGCAGGCGTGTGAGCCCGCCTTCGATTCATTTTTAAGGCGGGCACGTATGAAGGCGGGCAGGCGCCCGCATTCGTTTCTCAGTCTGCCTTCGTTTCCCTTTAATGGTAGGACTATTGAAGGCGGACGGCTGCCCGCCTTCAATATTTATTTATGGCGGGACATGCCCGCCTTCTTTTGTCATTTTTGTACTAGTGCAAAAAAACTAAAATCAAATAATTATCTAACTCGCTTTAATTTTGAAGTAAATAAAATCTTCAATGATAGATTACCTTGTATTGTTATCAACTTTAAAGTACCAATCTATGTTTTGGAAACGTAGAAAAGATATAGTGTCAAAAACTTATGTCATATCTATTGTTTTTTATTGGCATAATAGTCGTATGAATGAAGTTTAACAAAACAATAGAGATCAAATTTAATTTTCAAAACCACAAAGACCAAATAAAAACTTTTTTTAAAAAAGCAAACCTCAAATCATACAAACCAAATTGATAATTCAACCTAAATTTATTTACCAACAAGAGTAAAATAGAGCACTAAACATTTTTATTAAAAAAAAAATCACTTAGAAAATAGACACCATAATTAGAAAACTAGCTCTCGTTTTTTCTTTTTTTTTACATAGCTAAAATTCTTTTGGATTTTTTTTTTGGGATCAGCTTGCACCTCGACTAAATCACGGGGCATACTACCCGACCCTACAAAATTTAGATGTCAAGAAAATTCATAGGAAATTAATTCCTAGGTAGTTAGTCACCATGGATTGAATCTATCACTTTAAGTATCCCCAAACCCTCTTTGACCACTTGAGCCACTCCATGGTGGTTAAAAATCTTTTGGACTAGGACATCTTTTATATATAGTCTAAACATAGATGTATCTTAGAAAGAATTATTGAATGAGTATCATAATATAACTGACTCCTGATAACCAAACCATAGAATTTAGATTCAAAATCAGTAAGTTATCTGAAATCATCAGTTACAAATTCAAAATAAATTTGCAATCTTTTCTCATATATCTAAAACTATAGTCACGGTGTAACCCAAAAAAAAAAAAAAAAACCTCTTGCATTAATTTTTCTATAGCTCTGACTCAAGAGTGAGGGACTTGATCATAACTTAACCAAAACCAATTAATTCAGTTAGCTCCTATAAAGAAACATCTGAATAACAACATTCGATAATACAGTAGGATCGTTGAACTATGAAAGTTCAATTACTTACCTTACAACTTTTCCTTTGTCATAAGCAGCAATGTTCTGGGGTTCACATTCTGGACTAAACAATCGAACAAGCAAAGCCGACGTCGCACTCATTGATGCTGCTCCACACGCTGCCCAACGAAGACTCCTAGGAACTGTAATTCTTGGACCTAACACACAACAATATAGGATCATATGCACTTTAAACGAGAAGGGTTGAAGAAGATGTAAAGACAACCAACAAGTGATGCTTTGGATCTATCCTTGAATGTTGTTTTTGATTCAATGAAAGTTGCACTAGTTTTCTATTAAAAGAAACAAAATAAAATGTTCAATTTGCTTGTACTACATCCAGAAGAAGGTGAACATGCCACAAAACCTAAGAATGTTATGTGTACTCTACTATGTTTGGTAATGCTTTTAGCACAAAAGAAAGCATTTCTTTCCCAACATGTTTGGAAGTACAAGTTAAAAACATTAAAATGTTTTATGAGAAAACACTTGTAAAGTGCATTAGGCTCATTAGCTCAAGTGCTGGATGAGAAAGAACCTAATAGTTTTTTTTTTATTGATATCTGTGATCGGTCAATTTGTGCACACCTCGACTATTCTCACGAAACATAATAAACCTAGACATTTGGATGTCACGAAACTTTTAAAATTTATTTCCTAATTAGGTGGCCATCATAACACTTTTGTTGTTTTACTGTCCTAGCACTAGGGTACCCATGGTAGACTGGTAGTTAGGAAAAAACCTAAGAGTACTCTTAAGAATGCAGAACTGAACACTAATGTGAAAATTCTTTTAAGAGTTCAACAACTTGCGGAGGTGGGAAATTTATACCTCTGAGGCAGCATTTAAGTAAGTGAAAGTGTGAAATGTGAAGTCTTAATTTAGAAGAATTAAGCAGATGGCAAGATGCTTATAATTAAATACTACATTATCAAAAAATATAATCAAAGACTATTGTTAAAAGCATGTATTTTAGTCTTTGAATTACTCCCGAACATACTAGTACTTTTTTTTATAGGAAACAAAAACTTTCATTAATGTATGAAATAATACCGTCCTATCGAAACATAGGAAGCTATGCCATTGGGTAATTAAAGTAGATAAATCATAGCTACAAAAAGGAGGGCCGGAGTGAGTCGAGTGACACCAGTACAAGAACAAACTAGTACATAGTTATTAGTTACCCAGACTCCTATGGCTTCTATTATTAGAGTTTTGCTCCACTACATACTATAACTTTCAAGACACAAACCTAGAAGATAATAAGAAATTTAACAATTAAACTCACTCGAAGGTTTGAACCTGAAACCTCCAAGACAGCATATCTTAGAGACATCAAATCACGTTGGTAGCTCCTTGGGGACAAATAGATTAGAATCATTTAGAAAACTATTTGTTGGTTCAAGTGCCAAAAAAAGTTGATCAGGAAAACAGAAATACATGCAACTTGATTATGCATATTTAAAACATGATGAGGCTGAGAAATATAGTTGACAGACCATAGTGTAATCTACAGAGAATCCAGAATGCAAGCCCTCCTCCAACAGTACATAACCCAGCAGTCTGCCTCATCAACTGTGAGCACGGTTTAGCATCTGATCTCATTAGCTCGCCATCCGAAAAACCTAAGAATCGTCTAAGTGCCATCTTGCTAATTTCCTGAACCTGATCGAATTGAAAATTTCATCAATCAAGTTTAGAATCTTATGCAGAAACCAAAACTCAGTCACCTGAACCATTTTTTTTTTATACTCGTGACTCTCTGTGTCAGCTTGCACGCATCTCGACTAATGTGTCAAACCCTATAACATTTGGATGTCAAGTAAACTAGTAGAAAATTAATTCCTAGATAGGTGATGAACCCATCTATCTTAAGCACCCCGATGCCTTCTTTGACTAATTGAGCCACGAACCATTCTAAAACATCACATTAGGCAATATCCCAATTTTCAATTTCTTTTTAATGAGAAATCAAGCTTTTGTTAAGATTTAATAATTTACAAGTAGAACCCACTGTTCTTAAAGCAATAAAAAAAATGCAGTAATGCAAATGAGATCCTTGAAAGTTGGGTACAAATGAGCTTTATCACTCTCGAATTCTTTCTTAATAAGACAAGCTAACCCAGAAATATATATGAGGCATACGAATCGAAAACCAATGTTGTTTGAATTCAACAATAAACTCGTAACCTAGAAGCACGGACACTTACAGATTTGAGGAGATCGCCGGAGAAGAAGGTCGCTGTCGGAATATCGCCGGAGAAACGAAACAATAAAAGAAATTGAAAAAAGGAAAAAAAAAATAGAACAGGAAAATAGAATGGGTTATTGATAGAGGCGGCTAGGGCATTATGAGCGGCTGAAAATGAATTTTGAGTTATGGGCTGCTTTTTGGGCTATTGGGCTTGACACCCTTTTTGTTGCCATCCAATATTTCCAAGCTCAGCCTCCATTCAATAACTATTTCACTTTTTATTTTTTTAATTTTTTAAAAATAAATTAGTTTGGTAACCAATTTAGTGTTTTATTTTTAAAATTATAAAAATGTTTTTAAAATATTAAAGGAATTTTAAAAACTAGAAAAAATAGCTTTTAAAAATCAATTTTTTTTTTGTTTTTTTTTTGAAAAATACACAAAAAATGATAATTACTCAAACATGAAACTTTGAGATTTATTAGAACAATAATATTCATCAATAATATTTATAAGATAATTGAACTTCTTTTTCATTATTAATTAGTTTTGAGATAGATATATACACTATTTAATATGGTGTTAGAGTCCATTACTCATAAAAATTAGGATCCAACTTAAAATAGATGAAATTCAAAAAAGACACCATCTAAAATGAGCACGTGAGGATTCCTAAAAAAATTCAAAGTATTACATAAGAAGTTAAATTTATGCCCACTAAATTTACTTGGAACCAAGTTTAAAAATAGATAATTTATTTGAAAAATTATACTATTTAGACCATTTTGAAACAATATTTGCACATTTAGGCTCATAACTTTTTTTTTTTGCAATTTTAGTTTTTCATTTAAAATTTTCGAATTTCCAATTTTTCAAATCCCATTTGTACCATTTACTGCATTAATGGCCGTAATTTGAAAT
>JBBMEF010061514.1:0-11548 GCA_037832685.1 Sicyos baderoa | reverse complement strand
ATTTGATGTATTATAAATATGTGTGGAAAGTTAATGGAAGATCAGAAGGTTTTATGCCTTTCTCACAATTTATCAATATCTCAATATTTTTAATAGATTGTTATAGTTATAATAAAATTGAGGAGATAGCATGTACCAAGAGATCACAAAAACTCGAGTACCATGATTCCAACTTCTTGAAGATACGTGGGTTTCTTTCTCTCCATAAATTCGAGCAAAAAATCCTTTCGAAATTCTCCCACATGTAGCTTCTTCTTTTATTTTAAACGATCGCCAATAAAAGTAGGAAGGGGGTGTGTATCTTCGGTGGCACCAACGGCCAGGAGAAGTTATCACGTAAGAAATTTGATAAGGTAGCAACAAATGGACATGATATGAGTGAGTGTTGTTGTGTCTCTCTTACAAATCACACACCGAGACTATGCTGGCCGAAATGTTGTACAAACCAAAATGAATGCAATAGTGTAAATGTAATCAAACAATTAAAACTACTTTTAATACACAAACTGCTCCTTCTCAAAATTCTCCAGAAAATGTTATCGATTGCGATCATAACATATCATAATTAATCATAATATTGCGTTATAAGAGGATACTATCGCAGAGCAATTGTATAGTCTCATTGTGACGGGGAGAAAGATAAAAGTAGATCACTACATACTTCATATGAAAATTGGAACGTACAATATTTGTTATATTACTAGAAAAGTCGAGATTTAAACCTCAACTAGGTTTAAAACAATGTATAGAGCAATAGAAGAAAATATATTCATTACAAATAATAGGAAATATAACGAGGCGAAAAATGGGAAAACGATAAACGAAGGAGAATACATTCATCGTCCCCATGTTATTTAGCATGTGAGGAATTTGTTCCTATCATTTATCGCATAAATGGGACTTCACCGTCTCATTAGGGTCAGGTTCATGCAAATTCTCGACAACGCTTTATCAATCGAACATCTTCATTAAAATCCACCTATTCTTCGATGCTAAGTTATATGTCTTTCCCTCAATCAAACGAAGTTGTCCGTCTTTACAAACCTTTTTTTTAACCACTAATTTTTAACTAGTCAAAGTAACTTATCAATTCAATTCCACTTTCAAACAAGCTATTATTTATAATTTTTCTACAAAAATAAAAAAATAAAAAAATCCACAACTAAACATTGAAACCATTATAAAAAAAAAAAAAAACTCAAAAAACTCATCAAACTAAATACTAATCCAAATACTAATATTTTCTTGGTCTACTAATGAGATTACCTGGGCGTCGACGTGGCACAATCTTGAGATCGTTGTACGGAATAAAACTTGCAAGTAAGAAAGAGAAGAATTGTGAGAGATTATTTGTTTCTCCATCGCGCCTCCTCTTCTCTTCCCTGTTCGTCAACCCCCCTAAACCTCCATTGCCGAACCTAGAAATTCATTCATTCGATTTCTGCAATGGTTCTTAAATTCTAGGGGAACGGATTCTCTCCAAGATGAACAATCACAGCAACAAAATCAATACCCGCACTCCTCCTCAAGATCTCGCCCTGCGCTTCCTGAGAATAGCTCGATCCAGGCCGCCTCGGGGGCTATGCGACATGGACGAGGACGACAACTCTCCCACCGAGCTCAACACCGTCAACAGTTCCGGAGGTTTCGTGCTGGTCGCCACCGATAAGCTCTCCGTGAAGTACACGAATGTGAATCTTCACGGCCACGATGTTGGGGTCGTCCAAGCCAATAGGCCGGCGCCAGTTAAGCGCCTTGTCTACTACTTCGAGATTCACGTCAAGGACGCTGGGGCCAAAGGCCAGATTTCTATTGGCTTCACCACCGATACCTTCAAGATGCGAAGGCAGCCCGGGTGGGAACACAATCCCTTTTTTCTTTTTGTTTGCATTGAAATGCTTATTTATGAATGTGTCTTTCTCTTTGGATTGGTAATCGGAATCGGATACAGTCTCTTTCCACAATCATCGAGTTAGTGCTTATCTTTATAATCTCTGAGTGGATGGATGCAACATAGTTTAGCTCAATCTATTGCCCTTTGTGATTTCAAGCTTCAAAAGCACTCAAATCAAATGCCCTCTCTTGTTAATTTGGATGAGTAGGTGGGAACCTAATAGCTGTGGATATCATGGAGATGACGGACTGCTTTATCGCGGAATAGGTAAGAAGGAACCTTTTGGTCCAACATATACATCTGGCGATACGGTTGGTGCTGGAATTAATTACACTTCACAAGAATTCTTTTTCACGTAAGACGTTTGCTCGATGTAAATGTTTAGTTAAACGGTTATTTTATAAGTTATCATCATGATCCTTTCTGGTTATTTCTGTTGATGTACCAGAAAAAATGGGATAGTCGTCGGAGCGGTAGAAAAGGACTTGATGGGCCCCTTGTTCCCAACAATTGCTGTTCACAGCCAAAATGAAGAGTATGCTTGTCATCAAACTTTCATCCCTTTGATACTCTGCCTGCATATACATTGTCTATTCTGATAATTTGGTTAGGATTATATATGTGTCAGGGTTTTATAACAACACAATGGAATTCTGCTTGTGGTTCTGTAAGTCTTAAACTAGACAGCCTTTGAAAGCTTAACATGTGCAAGCCCTTTATTTCATCGATCTGGCACATGCAATTTTTTTGTGGAGTAGTTTGGTGGTTCCCAATACCATGGCTATGAAAAGAATTCACTCAACTTAACTCTTACTTTTTTTTTCTTCAATCTTTTGCAGATAAGTGATGAGGAAGTTATAATTAATTGCTTTCTACCACATGCACTATCGACTTAAGCATGTTTCACCCCTCTTGTAATTTCATACAATCAATGAAATTGTTTCTCACCAAAAATATACTACCAGAACTTAGCTTAATGATTTAGATAATCTCAACCCTCTTTAAAAGTCAAGGTTCAATTTCACACGTCCATCAGCGCAATGCTATATATATATATATATATATATATATATATATATATATATGTATTATTTATATTTTTTAATTAGAAGCGGAACTTTCCATTGAAGTAATGGAAAGAGACTAATGCTTAAAGATACAAACTCCACGAGGGAGTGACAAAAATAACAAAATAGCTTAAAACAAATAAAATTTAAAACAAAAAAGAATAAAGCATCCCAATTAAGATAAATATTTGGTAAAGAGAAACAAAGTTTGTGTTTCAACCACCTTGGTTTGATCATCATCTCAGGAACCTCTTCAGAATCACCTCCCCTTGGTTTGACCATCATCTTAGGAACCTATTCTAAATAACCTCCCCGATGTTGATTCCACGGAGGCTTGAGGTCTACAAAGCTTCAATGAGGATTATAATGGTGGCAACTTCAGTGGCCCTTTCCTTTTCTCTTTTGTAGGCCTCTTAAAGGTTTTCAAGTTTTAGCTTGTGATAAATGATGATTGAAGGTTGAAGCATGTCTTGTTATATTGTCTACTTTCTGACTTTGTGCAGTCTTACAATATAAAACTAGGTGATTGTTATGTTACTAATATGTTTAAGGTCCTTGTGCTATTGAATTTAACATGTTAATTATTATTTTATTTTTGAAAGTCCTGCTATATCAATGGCAGTAGACCAAACATATATCTTAGAAGTCAAATCCCTAGTTTGCTTGATTTCATTTAGTTAACAAGTTAAATTCAACAACACAAGGATCTTAAACATATTAGTTAGCTAGCTACTGCTTTCAGGGTATCCAAGTGGCCTGTCTTTGCTTAGTGTTACTGTCAGCCTTATATTTTTCTGATTATTTGTATTTCATAGTATTTCTTATCTTTCTCTTGCACGGGAGGTTGTTTTTGTTGCATTTAATTTCATTTTTCTTTTCCGGGAACTTGTATCTGAAGCTTTAGCTTCTTTTTCATTTTTTTAATGAAAAGTTTGTTTCTTGTTTAATTTTTTTTAAAGGATATCTTGATTTTTAAGAGAAAATTTATTACAATCTGGCAGGGTGCAAGTCAACTTTGGACAGAAACCATTTGCATTTGACCTCAAGGTCAGTCTCTTGACTTCTATTCTCTTAAATATCAGTTTTCCTCTGCAATAGTCTGAGGATCTTATTTTTATTCCTGAGAAGAAGCCATTATATCCCAATTTTTTCTCCCGTGTTTTGTTTAAAAAATATTTCCTTTCCAGCACTGAACCCACGCATAACCAATTATACCCATGTTAGCCTCAGTTTCTTTTCTCCCAATCATGGGTATTTAGGCCAATCTTTGTAAGAGACTAACCTTTATAGTCTATTATACTGCTGGTAAAATGTAGTTGCCAGAATGTGTATTTTCTCTCTGAGACTTGTTTCAATCCTGCTAGTAGAGCAAATACTTAACCTTTCCTACAAAAGAAAATCCCTTCTTCATGCTGAGTTAAGAACCTTGTTGTATGTTACAATTAAGTTTCTTGAGATCTAGCATTTTAAGCTGTTCCTAGAATAATTTGAAGTTAACGTTTCTTCAATAGTTGTATGTCACCAATAATGAATCTGAGTTTTATTTTGTTAACCCGTTATATGCATGCACACATACACTATCAGATAGAAATCTTTTAATAAAAGTTAGTGTATTAGGACTCTGTTCCTAACTTAATTGCTCAGTTCTATGATTTACTAATGTCACCGGAGCATCAGACATTATTGAAAACAGACAGTATTGATAGTACTAACACCCTACTTCATTGATTCTTAATCATACAGTTACAAAATAGGGACGATCGTTACCGTTTACATTCTTAACAAAATGAGATAAATTACGCTAGGCTAGCCAACGTTTCAAGAGTGCCGGATCTCTCCCGTGGGACAACAGACTTTGCTCCCAAGTCCTTTTATCAACAAAATTCCACACCGAACCCAAAAGCAATTTAAGCATATATATGGGTCTGGTCTACCTAGTTTTACTAAAATACCCCTTTGTCCCCCTTCTTCGTATGCGAATTACTCCTTCCTGGTCAAATGGGGTCCTCACATAGTCACATGTACCTTTTGGATACAATGTCTGAAAGTTCTTCTCATTGCTGTATTCTGTGATGTGCCAAATTTTATAAGTTACAGAAATAGTAATCATGCTTGGAAAGATTTCTTATGCGCTAAATTGTTATTGTTGTTAGTGCATGCATTTGGTACTTGGAAGTAGCTCCAAACGTAGAGATAACTGAAGTGCATGTTGATATCATTCCTGTGTTCCATTGTTGTTCTTAGGTATTTGAAGCACAAGAGAGGATGAAGCAGCAAGCCACCATTGAGAAGTTATCTTTGCCATCAAATGTCAGTTATAGGTAAAGGAAGTTGTTTTTAAATATCCTAAAATCCTTTTATACCCTTCTATAGTTTATCACATTTATAGTTCAACTGCTTGAAGTATGATATTGTAATCGAAAGGTCATCCGTGCCAAAAGCACAATAACTCAGTGGCATAAAGTGTAAAAGTATGACCAAGAGGTCATGAGTTCGAATCCCTCACCAGTCACCCCCAACTAAGTTTGACATTCTAGAGTAACCATTTGACTATACAACATTTGGTTGAAGATTAATTTAGTATTTAGGAAACTAATGGGTAGCTGGCCGAAGGTCTATTAATAAATGTAGCTAAGCTATTATCAGAACACCCTATTGCCTCTTCATGAGCTTTCAAACAATTGGCCAACTCTTGAGCACCCAAAGAATAAAATATCTCTAACAGTAATTGTTTTACGATTTTTTAGCTGATTTGTTGTTTGATAAAATAACAGACAATATAGAATCAGCATTGCAACGAGAAAATCTGAGAATGATTGAAGGGAAAAATACACTTTTGGTCTTGGGATTTGAAGTTAGTTTCTATTTGGTCCCTATGTTTTCAAAAGTAGCACTTTTGGTCCTTGATATTGAATTTAGTTTTTTTCTTAACCAGAAACAACACTTTTCATTGGTATTTATTAAAAAAATCTATTGTTTAAGGAAACAAGCTCCACAAGGAGTAAAAGAAAACAACTAAAAACAAAAAGAAAACAAACAACTACCACATCATCATTCCATTAGGTCAATTAACATCTACTTTACTGAGGACCATTTAGAAATTAATTTGAAACTTCAGATACTACTTGGAAATCAAATTCAAACTTTAGGGACCAACATGTCACTTTTGAAATCTCAAGGACCAAATAGAAACACAGTTTAAATCTCAAGGATCAAAAGTGTTAGTTCTAAAAATTTAGGAATCGACTCACTGAATAGGAACTATGTTCAAATCTCAGGGACCTTGAATGTACTCTATTCTTGATTAAATATAATGATAACCTTCCATCATCCAGAAGCCACTTTTTTATTATTTATTATTTTTAAAATTTATTTATTTACATCTAGAAGCCACCTAACTAGCAAGCACTGTTGATATATATAGACATGTATATCCGTATGTATGCATGAATAAATGTAAGGAATAGGCATTTAATTGAGAATGGTGACCGTACATAAATGGATGGATGAATGTGAATATAAGGAATATGCATTTCGTTGAAAATGGTGATAGTACTGATGAAAGCAGCAGGGTAGAGCTTGAGTGAGGGACGGACTCTTACTTGTGCACTCTTAAGTATTTACTTCGTTTCATGTCAGACGGAGTGTGATCTGAAGGCAGACAATGTTTTTTTTTTCTTATCCAAAAAAAAAAGACAATTTTGTTTTTTGTTACCAGAATAGTGCGCTCATACTTACAACATTATGGCTACGAGGATACGCTTAGTGCCTTTGATATGGCTTGCAAAAGCACAGTTCCTCCTATCTATATAGCTCAAGAAAATGGTTTTGCTGAGCAAGATATCATGTATGCTCTAAACCAGAGAAAGATACTAAGACAGGTATGAATTATTTCACCATGGGTTCCAGGGGATTAGGATTTGGGAGTTTTCATTTGTTCTTTATTTGGGGAGCTTTCCCTTGATTTACCTTTTCTTTTTCTTAATTTTTTTATATACATAAAATAAATTTGTATAAAATTGTCGGAAATGTGTATTTATTTTTGTGTTCCAATATTTTCTTGCCCTACCTTTTGAAGCATTGTTGAATATTTTATTGGAAATAGTCGAAAATAGAATAAGAATGATGATTTTTTATTATAAATATTATTAGATTTTTATTGTGAGAAACCTGGATATGTTTAAAAATGAAAAAAAGGAGACAACCTAGGGACTGGGGAAGAAGAATCTTCTTCCCAAAAGAAGCTAAGGGATATGCAAAAACTCATGCTTTGAAGTTTGGAATCAAAAGGAATTTCCAGCCTTTTTTTCTCAGTGCCTTCTTAATTAAATCCATTTAAAGAAGATTTAATGGAAGTTGATTATCAAAGCTATGGTTTAACAAGATGTGGGCCAATTTCAGTCGTTCTGCTATGTTTCTCTTTACCTCTAGAATTAAGTAACTTATGCGAGAATTTGAGGCAATGTTAACAACATTGCCTAAGAATGCGAAATGTTTTCCAATAAATACTTCAAAAAAAAAAAAAAAACTTCAAAATCGATCCAAGGATTGTGAATAAAGGAGTTAGAGTATTGAGATGGGAGAGAGGAACAACAAAATCTTTATAGGGCTCGAGAGGCCTTTCACTAATGTTTGGGCCCTTATTAAGTTTTACACCTCTTTAGATTTAGGGTTTAGGTAGGTGCGTTTCTTGTCCTTTTTTTGTTTTTGTTTTAAATAGAACAAACTATGCTTTAATTGAGAGTAGATGAAAGTGTGCAAAAGCTCAACTTGCATAAAGTGTGTTTATGATCAAGAGGTCATGAGTTCGAATCCCCTACCTCAGTTGTTGTTGAACTAAAAAAGAAAGAAAGAATACCCGGACATACAAAAAAACCAAGCTTATAAAGGAACCTGACTAAAAGAAAGAGTTCTAGTCAAGTAAAATTAGGCCTCTAAACATCGCAAGTGAACCTCATTCCCTTTAAGATTCTATTATTTGTTCCTATAAAAAAAAGATTCTATTATTTATTTACCCTCCAATGAATTCTTTCATTTCTAATCAATTATTTTATCCAAAGAAAAAATTAATGGTAGTTTTGTTTTCTATTTATAATGAGTTATGTCAATTTATCAACCCACATAGAACTTTGCTTTTGATGTGTTTTTTTCTGTTGACGAAGCTTATCAGAAAGGGGGAGATTGATGTTGCACTTGGAAAGCTTCGTGAGTGGTATCCGCAGATTGTTCAGGTGAACCATTGCTTAGTTCAAATTTTCACTTTTGTTTTATTATTTGCAAAACATATTGTACTCAACTATATGATTTCAGACATATTAAGGTTAGGGTTTTAGATCCATAACTTGTACGCCAAGGGGATTGCCCTTTTTTTATCCATTAGAGCTTTAGTGTTCAAGCATCATTATGACGAGTTTTCTGGCTACAATTTTTGGGTTATTTGCTTAGTTATATTGTCTTGTGTTGTAAACCCTAATCAACGGATATGACCAATATACCCCTTAGAGAGTTTAGCTTGGTGAAAAAGAATTTAACCAAGGGTAAAGAACTTATCAAAAACAGCCAAGAACGAATACAAAAGCCCAAGAAACTATACAAGAAAGCACTCTCCATCAGTTTCTCATTTCCTTGTATCCTGGTTTGATAAAGTACAATTTTCTTGCAAAGATCTATTATTTATCAAGTCTTGATAACAAGTTTGCTTTTTGCAGAATGAAGAATCAGCTACTTGCTTTCTCCTTCATTGTCAAAAATTCATTGAGTTAGTCAGGGTACTTTTCTAGAAATATGTAAATTTCACACGCTTTCGAATCGCAGTTTAATATCTGGATTGTTTTTTAGTTTTCTTCTGTTATTATATGTAGGTTGGAGTGCTGGAGGAGGCTGTTGAATATGGAAGGAGTGAATTGAAAAAGTTTTTTGGTCTGCCTGGGTTTCAAGAGCTAGCCGAGGTACTGAAAGTTTTCTTCCGAGCGCTTAAACAAATACTAAGAAACCAATTATAAAAAAAGTTATTTAATCAAAAGAAACTAAACCATTCTTTAAAGACATAAATAAGGAACTTTGACTATACGACAAGTTCAACCAAAACTTAAATATGAAAATCCTAAAACCTAAAGAGTCGTATTAGAATGCCAGACCTCAATCACTATCAAAACTATCACTTGCTTCTTCATCTGAAAACATTTTAATAACAAATATGAATACAAAATGCTCATTGACAAATTTCCACGTCAAGTTTTGAAATTCATATCCTTTAAAATGAAACTTGTAAAATCAATTGAACAAAATATTTCAGTAATTAAAACAAAATCAGAATTGGATTTATACTTTCCGTTGGTTGATATAATTAAATTTACTCACTCCCTCGCTTAAGCTTTTTGGTTGATTGATGGTTTAACATAATTTATCATAATATCAGTGTAGGAAGTTTTGAGTTTGAGTCCATGTCGAATCATTTCATCCCCAATTAAAATTGAATTCTACTTATAGAGTATTTCTCAAATTTCAAAGCCCATAAATGAGAGAGAGTGTTGGTTGATATAATTAAATTTTTTCCAACCCTTCCGCTTAAGTTTTTGGGTTGATGGGTAGTTTAATATGATTGAACAATTTCAATACTTAGTAAGAAATATATATAATTGGAGTAACCCATACGAAAGTGGTTACCGGTCGGCAATTGGTAACACCAGTCATATTCATATATATAGAGTTGGTAAAAAATAATCAACCAGAACATACAATACAATTACTAAAGTGCGAGGCCATGTGAGTGTAACACACACGAATCTCCTTTCCAAAGGAATGCTATACCACAATTGTTTCTTCTCACAAGTTAGTTTCAATCAATACTGTCAATCCTCAAATTTGGCTACAACACAAATAAACATGCAATCTCCAAAACAAACAAAGCTTGGCATATGCTTTGTCTTAGTAAAACAATTTGAAATGTATTAATCAATTTTAAAGCATTTTATATATTTTGTCAAATAGCATTAAAAATCCTAATTAGGTTAGGAAGGGTATCTTGTAGTTGTACTTTTCTCCTCCATGTTATTTAGATCGATTTGATTCTTTTTATGTATTTATTTAATTACATTAGAATTGTAATCAAGATTAGGTAAACCTTAGTATTTATAGGGTTGTATTATTGATGAGATTAATTGAATGAGTTGACGTTTCCTATAAAGAAAAGAATTTACGAAGTTGTACAGAGAGATTAATTAATTAGCCGTCTTCACACGTCGATAGGTTCACGTTTCCTACAAAGAAAAAATAAAAAAAATTTACGAAGTTGTTTAGAGAGTATGCCAAGTTCTATTTCTCCCCCAACCAAATCTGTGTAGCAATATTTCTTTACGAAATTCTTTTTTTTTCCAGGACTCTGCTGCTTTGCTGGCATATGAAAGACCAGAAGAATCCCCTTTTGGTTATCTTCTGGAGGATACACAGCGTGAAATAGTAGCTGACATGGTGAACGTGATGGTGTTATCGACTAACCCGAATGTGAAGGATTTGCAAGACTGCCTGCATCCGTATCTTGAACGCTTACTCAGGCAGCTTACTGCTTGCTCCTTGGTAAGAAGGTCTTTGAATGGGGATCAAGGTGAAGCTTTTCAACTCCACACAGTGCTCAACACCACCACTAAAAATATATAAAAGTAATGATCTTGTAAAGTCAGTCAGGACTCTCCTTAGTAGTATGAAACTTATATCAACTATATATAAGCTTGATCAGGTTTAATGAAATTCTACATCTATTGGAAAGAGATTAAAATGGTGATTTAAATTGCTTATCTCTTGTTCACAATGAATGAATCAGACCAGACCCAATTTAGGTGTCATATGCTGCACTGCTCACTGGCATTTGCTTGCTTGCTGAGTTATATTTTGCATATCTATTCTAATTGTATGTTCGAATCTGTTATTCCCCTCTTGTACATTAACAATATTTGCAGCTAAATTATTTTCTGTAAATCTGTGACACCGAAAGCGTTTCAGTTAATTGACAAACATATGATAGATGATACTATAACTATGGGTTTTAAATGTCTCTGTCAATGAAACTATTGAAATAAATATTCATAAAATATTAAGGTTAAATGGATATTTTTAGAAAAACTTAAATAATATTTAAATTAGTAACTAATCAGTCTGCTGATTTGTTCTTACTTTTTCCAGCTTCTCAGTTATTTCCTTTTTATTTTAGTTATGATTTTGTGTCTTAGCATGAGCTAAGCATTTTGCCCAGTTTAGGGTAATGATTTAATCATGGTTGTTTATCATGTTTTTTAATATAAATTTGGTCAACTTTATTTGAAAGGTTATAATTTAGTTCATATGGTTTGAATTAGTACTTATAAAATAATCGTTGCCGTCCGACGACAAAGTATACATTTCAGTGCATTTTATCGATTAATCATATTTTAGGGGATTAATAAGGATAGTATATATCAAGTCAATAACATTAATATTACACATAATTGGTAAAGTGGTTTGAATAAGGGAAGGTGAGAGTTGACTTCGCCTATTGACCTTGGGTTTCTATTACAGGGTCTGTCGTCCTCCTCCTAAAATCAATAGCATTTCG
>JBBMEF010061503.1:0-11552 GCA_037832685.1 Sicyos baderoa | reverse complement strand
CCAAGAACCAGAGCATAAGCCTCAAGTTCCTGGATATCCTAACAATGATCTACTCTACTCTATTTATAGGGAAAAATTCCTAGTGTTGTCCTAACCTATGAAAAGACACAAACGTCCTTTATAATTAAATAATATAATAAACTAATTCCTAAGTCGGATCATATCACAGCACTCTACCTTCACACTAGCCCTTTACCTCCACAATATTTAACTTTCAAGTGTCTATTCTCACAAAACTTATCCCTAGTGACTTTATAGAAAATTCATCCAATATTTAACTTTCATGTGTCTACTCTCACAAAAATTTTGAGAACTTGTATCCTGCCCCCATACTTCATTGACTAAACCATTCAGTGTTGATATGATAACCGAAAAGGAAGGCGGAGTATAACTCCAGTTAATTAAATAGCTTTTTGCCGCCCATAGAAAGTCTTGTTTCTTTTAACTCTATCTTTCTAGATTGGGCACAAGCAGACCTACAACATAGCTCCAAAAAGTTGTCAACCATCCTTCTTCCTACACATTGAGCTACCAACAGGTTTAGTTGGTAGAAAATATGTGTTTGCAGTCCCTCCATGAGAGAGGGTCAAATTTGCAAGAACTACCGTTTTCTTTGGTCTTTGGAATCCCCTCTCTTGTCTAAATGGTGATTTTGATAGTACGAGGAAGTTTAATTGTTTCATCCACTCTTCTTCACTTCTCCGATACTCAATTTACTTGTTCTAACACCAAAGGATTTGTTGTCTAATGGGTTGTTAAGAACTATGAGGTTTTGAATAAAAATTTTGTTAACTTTTGGGTTGTTCCGAGATTGTTTGCTCACAATAATTGGATAGCATTGCCAACACTTAGAAGAGGCATTTCAAAACAAATGTATTGATTAGTCTGCTGCATGCACAATGTTTTAAAAAGGCGTGCACTTAGGTGCGAGTGCGCCTAGGCTCAAGGCTGGCGTCTTGCCTTTCTTAATAAGGTGCACGCATTTTGGCACTTTTCGTGAAGCCCCGGAGGGCGCCAAAACAATTGATTCTCTTGGCGCAAAGACAACCGATTCTCTGGCGCCTTTTGGCTTTTGTGTTTCATATCCACGTACTAAGTCATTCGAAGTGCGAAATAACTGATTCAAAATATTTCAATAACTTAATTCTTCAACTTACAAAGACATCATTCACTTTCTTACTTTTCTTTCTCTCCTCCATAACCATCGTCTATGAGTTCTTCGCAATACTACGCTTACAAGTTAATAGTTGAATCTTATGTATGCTTTTTTTTTATATATTATTCTTGATTAAAACTTCATTTCTTTCCATGAAATGAAAGGTTAATAGTTGTTGAATCTTATGTATGTTTTACATATTGTTCTTAGTTAAACTTCATTTCTTTCCATGAAATGAAGGTTAATAGTTGAATGTTATGCATGTTTTATATATTGTTCTTGGTTAAAACATCATTTCTGTCCATGAAAGTGTTTTTATCGTGTATACACAAACATACACATATACAATGTTTTGAAAAGCTAAAGGCGACCTCAAGACTTTTCCTGTTGAGGAGGGGAGGCGTAAGCTTAGAGGCGTAAGCTTCGAGGTGGTAAGAGGCGTAAGCTTCGAGGTGGTAAGAGGCGTAAGGCTCAATTTTAATTAAAAACCTTATGAAAATTCTAATTTTTTTTAAACATGTATGGTTAAACATAACACTTACATAAAAGTACATAAAACATCACGTCACTTGAACAAAATTTCTAAAATGATGTCTTTAACATCACGACCATCACTGGATTGAGTTTTTTTGGAACAAAAAGTAATTTTTTTGAGAATCAAACATAAGTGTAAAACTCAAAATATAATGATGCAGAACATTTTTATTTAAGAATCTGGATGCATCCAAATATGTTGGATTCAGATTCCAACAAACGAATTGACCTATTGGAAAATGCTTAAACTAGAATAGCCTTCGAAGTATTCCGGTGCCATAGTCTAGGGACGGACCAGTGGTGCCCGATTTCCCGATTTTCAAAAAAAGAAAAAGAAAAATACAGTAGGTAAACTTCTGCATTGAAATTAGTTTAAATGTTTTGAGAGTTTCTCCTCCTATCTTTCTTCTGCCTAATTCTCTCAAATTCTCCTCGCGTTCCATTGCGTTATTTCTTGCATACACTCTATCCTTGGTCGCTAGCCTAAATAGGTAAAAACAAACTACTTGAACTGATATAAATGTTAAGACACCGATAGCCTTAACAAGCACAATAGAGCTAACAGCGGAAAGATAATAACGAAACACAATATATTACGATAATAGATAGAAAGACGTTACAATACCATACTGTAGCCTTTCGACAGGGTCACACTCTCCCAATGTCTTGAGCAAGACAACTAATACCAAAATATTTCCTACCTTCCAAATACCCCTAAGACTCCTATTTATACTAAAATCCTAAAGTACTAATTACTATTCTACCTTTACATATAATATACTAATATTTTCATACTACCCTTGGGTATCTATCATATCTCCCGTTCTCAAATACACCATGTCCTCAAGGTGTGGGTTATACAACCATTACCCATTGCACAACAAATTGAAATGCTTTTTTTTTTCCTACCATTTCCATCTTCTCAAACATTTCTTCTTACTTCTTCTGAAAGTTTTCTTCTCCATTACTAACACATGACTCTTCGTCTCCGACCACATACAATGTCCACTGTTTTGCTTCATCTTCGACCACCATTTCTTCATGGCTTCACTTTCAACCGCCCTCGTAAGCGTCCACCATGAGCTCCGTTGATTTCTTCTTCTCTTTCGACTGCCTTTCTCTATATTCTTTACTTTTTCTTTTCTTCTACTTTTCAATACTGTTTTCTTTTTTTCTTTTTTTTCTTTCTTCTTCACACATTCTTCCTCACCTCTCTTTTGCTTCTTACCTTGATTTTGGTATTTTGTTGCCACCTTTTGGACTTTCTTACCCACCTTTTGAACAGATTTGTTGCTGATTTCTGGTCTAACTTCTTGTTTTTCTCTGTTTAGTTCCCTTTTTTCCAACTTTTTTTCTTTCAGCTGGTTACGAATCTCCAACTGTTTTTGTATTTCCATTAAAGTTTGTTTCATTTCTTCACATGCTTGCATTTGTTTGGTTGTAGAGGCTCGCAACTCCGCCAAGATTTCATCACGATCCATCGCTTGAACTCTTTCCCTAGAACGAACTTGCTCTGATACCAATTTGGTAAGACACTGATAGCCTTAACAAGCACAATAGAGCTAACAACGGAAAGATAATAACGAAACACAATATATTACGATAATAGATAGAAAGACGTTACAATACCATACCGTAGCCTTTCGAGAGAGCCACATTCTCCCAATGTCTTGAGCAAGACAACTAATACCAAAATATTTCTTACCTTCCAAATACCCCTAAGACTCCTATTTATACTAAAATCCTTAAGTACTAATTACTATTCTACCCTTACATATAATATACTAATATTCTCATACTACCCTTGGGTATCTATCAATAAACTTCACTATTTACTGGAAGTCTTGTGAGAAATTAACTAGAACAAATTAACCACCATGGGTTGGGTTGGGATGGCCTAGTATCAAATAAGGGTCTTGAAAATCACAACAGGTTCAATCCAGAGTGACAACCTACTTAAGAATTTATTTTCTACCAAATACTTTGACAACCAAATTGATACGATCTAGGATCTAGGATCTAGATTAATATCAAAAGATAAAAGAACTACAAAATAAACCAAATTTTAGTAGGACTTGGAACCTCCCATTCTCAAGAGAATACTCTCTTAACACCAATACCAAAATGGCTACAATATTTTTGATACCTTTCTTCTCTCCTAATGCCTCTATTTATGACCACAAACCTTTAACTTACTCTCCAAGTAATTGCTAACATACCCCTATATTATTCCTTAATACTCTAAGACCCAAAACGTATCAATACCAGCCCCCTTAAGCACCCAAAAAAAAAAAAAACAATTTCCAGCAAAATGTTGATGAAGCAAGCCCAAAAAGAACTTCCAGCAGCCCACACAATCAAAAAGCCCCGCATTCAATTTCAGCTGAACTTCTCATTTTAATAGGCCCACTGAACACATTTTTTGCAGCCCCCATGTAGCCCACACTCACATACTGGAGTTCTAACTTCAAACTTCAAATGAAGTCCACTTCCACCTTGTTTCTCTTTTGCCAAGTAAAAATCCTTTTCTCTTCTTTTTTTTTCTTTTTATTTTTGTTCCTTGCACAAAAATCCAGACGTACATTTCTTCTCCTTCTCTGACGTCGAAGCCACTTCTTCTCCGACTTCGAAAAGCTACAACTCTTTCTTTTTTATCTCCGCAAACAATGACACATATTTTCCGACCTCCGCGGAGAGGACGGTTTGTATGACAGCAGTTTCCCCTCCATCTCGCGCGGCAAGTGTTTTTCATCCGACCTCCCTTTCGCACGGCAGCGTTTCTTCTCCAATGTCCATTTTGCACGGTGGCGCTTCCTCCTCAATCTCCATTGCACTCGACGACGCCTCTTTCTTGACCTCCAATAATACTCAAGTCGGTCTCTTCTCTTTCGTTGCACTTTCATATTTTCCTATCCTTTTTCCTTCATCACCTTTGGTCGAATACTCGATCCATGTGTAATCGTTTTTAGCCTTCTGTATACATTCTTTTTTGGCTCCAATGTGTGGCTTAGCCAAGAATGTTCTACCAGTTTGGTTTGATCTTCACATAAATTCGAATTAACAGATCTGATTTAGAACATACTTGTCATTTTTCTCTGTTTGTAGTATGTCCTTGAAATCCAAATCTGACTCCTCCACTTCTTCACTTTCCTCTTTTATTTTCATGCATCTCTCTACCGCCGGATTACAACCCTATGTGAATTCTCTAAAACATCCTTTAATACCTGTTGTAATACCTTCTCTTCTTTTTCTAAGGATCTCTTTCATATTAGCTTCAAATGAACTCAGCAATCTCATCATTCGTTCGAAACGAACATCTCGCTCATCTTCGCAATCCATCTCTATGGCCAACGACGGATCGTACCAATTGATACGATTCAGGATCTAGATTAATATCAAAAGATAAAAGAACTACAAAATAAACCAAATTTTAGTAGGACTTGGAACCTCTCATTCTCAAGAGAATACTTTCTTAAGCCCAATACCAAAATGGCTATATTTTTTGTACCTTTCTTCTCTCCTACTGCCTCTATTTATGACCACAAACCTCTAACTTACTCCCCAAGTAATTGCTAACATACCATTATATTATTCTTTAATACTCTAAGACCCAGAACGTATCACAAATGTAGTAGGGTCAGGTCAAGTAGTTGGTCTGTAAGAATAGTTTTTTTTTTTTTTTGATAGGAAACACAAAATTTTCATTGATGGTTGAAAATATACATCCTATCGAAACATCAAATAAAACTATGCCACTGAGTGGTCTATAAGAATAGTTGAAGTGCATGCCTTGCCCTAACAAGAAAAAACATTAACAGGAAAAGTTTGCTGCCACTTTGGTTGGATATTAGACCTCTTTTCTAAATTCTACATCACATTAAATAGAAACTAAAAAATTGGAAAAACAAAAACAAAAGGAAGAGTGTATATCCACACACATGTACAAAGAACCTCATCTGAAAAAAATGGGAAACATTCCATCTAATCCTATGGATGGAGTAGTTTAATTTTAATTGAAAAAAAAAACCTGTAAAATTTATCTTTTGATTGGTTTTTTCTCGTACCAATGTGCCTAACTAGTAACTATATCCCTCTGCAAGAGTTTAACATATGCATATTCTAGAAAGAATAAGATCACAGATGCAAATTAGCTAGAAAGTGCAAGCCAAAAAGGTTGCAGACAACATGCCTGTTCTTTAAAGATGACAGTTGCAGCATCCAAAAGAAATTCACGAGCAAGCTCAGGACTCTTTGCATGCTTTTGAGGACGAGAGCAATCTCCATCCAAATCATTTGCATCCTTACTCATCAAATCATCCTCCTAAACGCCACAAAATTCAAAACCAATTAGAGTTGCCAGGATTTAGAAGAGGAAACATTTTAAAAGACAATAGTTGTCACCTACAAGAATTTCAAGTTCGTGAAATATAACATTGCATGTTTTTTCAAATCATAAACAAGACAACCTTTTTTCTTTTCTTTTTTTTTGATAGGAAACACAAACATTCCTTGATATGTTGTAAAACAAGTTTTAGACAAAATCCTAGAGAGACAAAATTACAAGAAAGAGAAAGACCTCATCCTCTTCAGCCTCTTCAGCATGCTCAAAAAACCTCCTAATATTCTCCCCTCTAGTGATTGTAACAAATCCATCACCAACTGTAAGCCTGCGATGAACACATTGTTGACCTTTCAAGGCATGAGCTTTCACTGAAAGCTCTGTGCAGCGTCCATCTAATTTCCAAGCTCTGAGGGTGATAAAGCATGAATTCAAACCACCAAGATCTAGGCCGTTCATTTTGACACTTCCATTCATGCCAACATTTTCAAATTCAAGAATGTCAGATTTTCCTTCTCCTGTTCCAACAGCCCACTCAAAATAATGATATGTCTCCACAGAGTCAGCAAAGGTTTGACGCCAATCGGCCTGGATTGTGTCATCCGAGACCTGAGACAATACCAATTATAGATTAATTCACACCAACTACAACAAGCACACATTCTTGAGAAACCTTACAGGATTTACATAGTCATCATAATTCATAATCACGATTCGTGTTCATTCTAAAGTTAAAATTATAATCCACGATGAGCGCCTAAAGTTGGAGTACAAGGATGCACCTCATAATGAAATGCCATATCTGCAACACAAAACCAACTAGTGCAGCAAGGCTCTCTCCTTATGCGCTTCAGCTCCTTCAGTTCCTTAAATTCACGGATTACATTTCTTCTGCAATCTCTACAGAACCTCTTGCTGTCAAACCTGTGAAAACATCAATATACTGTAAGAACCAAAAAATGTGAATTAAGAGGCAAGAAAAAATCAGACAGGAGAAATTAACATAAGAATAGATACACCAATTATTGATTGCCTTATTAAAATAAATAAGGCAAGTTTCCTATATTCCTCAATTACAACGATAAATATAATCTTAAGTAATACTTGAATTTCATTGAACTAAGTGTCAGCATAATTCGCAAAAACCTATCAAGTAGATGACCAATTTTTACAAGACTATTGGGGCTTACACCTTGAGGCACCCTCGAAATTAGGCTCAAATTCTTAGGTTGATTCTTATGCCCTCTATGGATTTGAAGAGGACCAAGAGACTAATGTCTTGTAAAGAAAAGGCTTTTGGTTCCATGAGATGCACCAAGAAGGCAAAACTACACAAATGTCCAGTAAAATAATATTAATTTGTTATATTCTTCAGAAATAAAAAGGCAGTAATACTAAAATGTCTAGTAAAATAGTATAAACTTTTTATACTCTTCAGAAATATAAAAGTTCACGCATGTATTTTTTTTCACAAATATGTGGGATGGGAGTATTGAAACTCTAACCTCGAGGTCATTAGTACAAATCTTATGTCAGTTGAGCTATGGTCATTTTGGCAAAAGTTCACATATGTATTTAATGTCAATAAAATAGGAGGTAAATTAGCCCATCACTACTTCTACCATCAAAGCTTTAAAAAATTCATGAAAAATATTAATTATAAAAAAACTTAAAGAATAAGTTCGTCTGTAATTATAATGTTGAGAATGGGCTTAATAATATTTATTGGAGAAAGAAACTACTCATGAATTCTATAATTCTCTTTCATACTTCTATATGATTATTATGTTTAGAACTTTAGTAATGCAAATGCTTTACTTTAAAGTTCTTAGATTTTCCTTTTTGAAAAAAACACACTATGATATCAAAGAACCAAATAACTAAAGAAATGTCAAACTATGATACAAATAAGTCCACCACAAAATAATACAAAACCACGGACCTTATAAACGAACTCAATAAAATGTCCTCCAATTGGATTTTTTTTTAATGCAAGACAAACTTTCATTGAAGAAAACCTCGATTCTTGGATTTCTCACTAAGAGGTATTTTGAAATCCTTGAACTAATCGAGCACAAGAAACTAACAGTCTCAATTATCAGCTTTGAGCAAGATGCAGTCGACTACTTTTGACGGGCTCCTAATCATAAGGAAATCAAAATTATGGAGGAATTGAAATAGAGGCTATATATCAAATTCTACTAACCCAAAGGGGTAGTCTTGTGCACGTTTCCTAGCGAAACGAGAATGGACGTAGGCTGGTGCATACATCAATTTGTGGTTCTATCGGCACCATTGACGAGCTTAGACTATAATGTTCTAGAAAGTATATTTTAGAACGGTTTACATGCCGCGCTTAGGGAAAATATCACCCGCTGCAAGCTAGTTGAGTTAGAAGAGGTGATTAAACAGGTTCGACTTCTTGGTCATTGCAAATTAGCCCTAAAGTTGTTAGAACTCAAGGACAAAGTAGTAACCTATAGAACAAATCCTATTCAAGTAAGGTCGTAAATTAGCCTTGAAGTTAGCCGACGAGAATAGGATCAAGGACCTATCGCAAGGGACGAAAAAACGGCTCGGTTGATAGAGATAAAAAAACCTGGGTATGGCTTGATGGAAAAACCATCGAGCAAAGGATTTGAAATTACATCGACTCGAACCATCACCCTACCTGAACAAAATATTAATCCATGAAAATTTGAAGGCCCTTCTAAACGATTATCTGACGCCGATTATAAATAATTAAGGGAAAAAAAGGTTTGTGTTATAAATGTGATGAAAAGTATGGCCATGGGCAGATATGAAACTGAGGCACCAAAAATTGAGGAGTTTGAAGAATAATTAACCGAAGTAAAAACGAGAAGTAGAAGTGGTCTATCTATTCATTCATTAGTTTTTCAACCCCAGGCATCATGGAGGTACGCAGAAAACCAAAGAAGAGAGACATTGTGATCTTGATCTATGGTGAACCACCCATAATTTTATTTCAAAACAATTGATGGATAATCTAAATTGTAGCCCATTGAGACTAAGAATTTTGAGGTGATAATGAATATGAGTTTAACAGTGCAAGGCGAAGGGGTGTATAAGAAGATTATGATCGAATTCTCAAAATTAATAGTGGAAGAGAATTTCCTACCGCTTGAATTAGGGGGAATTGACACTATATAATTATTTTTTTTGAAACCGGGAAATCGAAGCTTCGCTCCACTATACACGAGGTAACCACGCTTATCCTAGGTCAGGCACCGAGAGACATCGAAGGAATGGAGATACAGGAGGTGTCTACGAATAAATATCACAGGTCAGTCTCGAACCTAGGACCTTGACGGGAGCACACCTTCAAAATCCAAGTTTTCAACCACTGTGTCACCCCTTGGGAACACACTATATTGGGTATGAGGTATGCAATGGTTGTGGAAGACTAGATTTATAGGTGGATTGGCAACCTTAGCAATGTAGTTTGACGTAGGAAAGGATAAGGTGTCTTTAAAATCATTTACTCACTCGTCCAGAAGTGTCCTTAAAAATGATGTTTAAGACTTAGCAAGATAATGACCACTTGCCAAGATGAGAACCAAGGATTGTTGGTAGAAATTAGAAATCTAGACTTGAATGAGGCAAGAGGCTCCAAATTCAAGTGAAGTAGCACCCTTCCCCCAAAGCCTAAAATAATTATTGCCAAGAATACTCATGTTTAGGATGCCCCTGGGAATTCCATCAAAGAGGTCATTCCATTATCGTATACAACATATTGAAGGCCACTCACCAGTAAATCGGTTTTTAGGGGGATCTGGTCGAAAGACCGGCCAGTGCCCACCCGACTAGAAGGACTGAGAAATTAATAGAGTACAAAACTTATCTTCAAGCTTTACCTTATTCTGATCGTTCAGAGGGCGATCGCAAAGTCACTGAATGAAGTCCTCCCTTTCTTTTGAAGGTGTTGACCCGCGAGGCAGAGATGGGATTCCCAAAGTTATTAATAGGTGGGTCTCGAAAAATCGAAGAATTACAGATTCAAATGTACAAATAGAATGAAATTCTATGAACCGAAAACTCAACATTGCTATTACAAGAATATGAAACCTTATGGACACCCTAATATTCTCGCAGAATGGTAGTTCCTTTAGCAGCTCCCTCCAAGCCAGCAAAGAGATTCTTCAAAACTTCCCATCTATGAATCCAAACCTCTTGAGCAGCTTGCAATTGATCTTTTTGTTCCTGTTCTCTTTCCCGGTTAACGAGCTCACTAGTCACTACAAACTTTTTATTTTGAATTCATTTGTTGGAATATTTTCTTTTTTTATATTGAGGCTCTTATCATACTTCTTTGTTTTCCAAGAGTAGATCATTAAAAAAAGGAAGTTCGCTCGGGTGTACTTTTTGCTTCATTTCAAAGGATATTTAATCAATAAGCTAGTTGAGAGATGGCACATCAATTTCGCTTAACAGAAGGTGCAGTCACTTCGTCATCTTATAATTTGAAACTCGATTCCGCTTACACAAACAACTATGTTGTTGCTTGGTGAGTCCCTTCATTTGCTTTGTATGCTCCTTCGCGTCAGGGTCGGAGGTCCTACGATAGGTAACAGTAGGCAGAAGCAACTTGAGTTAGGGAGGCCCCTCTGTAATGTAACTTAATTAAGAAGGTAGACGACTTATCAACTTGACCTTACACATAAAATGAAGCCCTAGCTCCAATATTTAAGTTTGAATTAGGGAAGTGACATCTCCCTTTTCTTGTGGGAAGAGAAACCTCAATATCAAACCTGAATCTCAGGAATGAATGGGAGGAGAGAATTCCACTTTTAGTAGATGGGACCTTGAGTAGTTCTTGTGCTATGAATGCATGAGCAGGTAAAGAGTACAAGTGTTGAGCTACCAAGGAAGTAATAAGCCCTGAAGAGGCTAAAGCAAGGCCAAATTGAAAATGAAGTGAATTATTGATTGTGTCATAAAGACCTTTATGTCCACGCCCCAATCGTCCCCCAGCGGTGAGAGATGTAAGCTTTTGGGCAAGTCCGTTTCTTTTAGCAAGAGGAGATTCCTCACGTAACAATGTAATAACTTATTTGCTCTTAGATTGGACCATTGTTCCTCCTTTTTTATATTTCCTATATGTAGGTAGGAAATACACACCAAATCTTGCAAAGGGAAATATAGAAGCGCTCCTTTAGGTTTACTTTGTGAAAAGTGCTCAAGAAAAGAAAGCAAAGCACTCCCTCCACCAACAGAAGAACTCACAGGCAAGGAAGAAGCAACATCCTCGTCCTTATAAATATGCTTATAACCAGAAATTAGAGATTGAGAGATTAATCACTCTAATGCTAAATAGTAACATGAGACTTAAAACCACTTAACAATTGGATACCTTCTTTCTATCACAACCATCTATCGATAATCAAATATCATAACTAACTCCCTAACTAATTACCCTTATGCCCTTACTGTGAAAATAATTAAGAGGAATAATTTCTGTATATTATTCATTTAGAGGAGGGTTTCTTAAATAGAGAAACCCCC
>JBBMEF010061492.1:0-11552 GCA_037832685.1 Sicyos baderoa | reverse complement strand
TCGTGGGCATGGTCCTAATACCAGAAATATTATGTGTTATGTTTGTGGCCGACTAGGCCACACTGCTAGTGTTTGTCGTGACAAGTGCTTGCCAAATCAACAACGAGATACTTCTCAATATGATAATCAGTACTAGTCCAGAGCTCCGCAATACTATAACAATCAACACAGTATGACAGGCTCAACTAATGGAAGAGGGACTACCTATCCACAGGCTTTTCATGCTCAACGCAACTCCAATCCTTTTGTTGCACAACCAGATACTGTTGTTGATCCCAACTGGTACATGGACAGTCGTGCGTCGAATCATGTGACTTATGATTACAACAACCTGGCTGACCCTACTGAATATGGAGGTAACGAAACTGTAACTGTTGGTAATGGAGCGAAATTGTCAATCACGCATGTTGGGTCTTCTTATTTGTCTGTGCATGGTAGAATGTTGAAACTTAAGGATATTTTGTGTGTGCCACGAATTGCTAAGAATCTTATCAGTGTGTCTAGGCTTGTCCGTGATAATGATGTTGTTTTAGAATTTCATGAAAATTGCTGTTTTGTGAAGGATCCTCGTACGGGCAACATAGTGCTGACAGGGGAGCTTCAAGATGGACTGTATAGGGTTGATCCTAGGAGCACCACCAGGATGCTGCGTGATGAGTTAGTGTTGCCTGACAAGTTAGATAATAGTCCTTTAGTTTGTTCTGCTTCTATTTTTCCTGCTATTAGTTCAATTAATGTTGCTGTTTCCAAAACTATTTGGCATCAACAGTTAGGACATCCATCTTATAAAACTTTGCAATGTTTAGTTCAGAAATTTGATTTACCATTCTCCATAAATGATCACAGTAGTTTTTGTGAAGCTTGTAAGTTTGGAAAAATGCATGCTCAACCTTTCCCTTTGTCTGATTCGCATGCTTGCAAAATGTTTGACTTAATTCATACTCACTTATGGGGACCGGCTCCGGTCGCATCGTCCGATGGGTATCGTTACTATGTCCATTTCTTGGATGATTTTAGTAGGTTTGTATGGATCTATCCTCTGAAACTTAAGAGTGATACGTTAAGTGCGTTTCGCCATTTTTTGTCCATGGTAAAGAATCAGTTTGGTTGTTCCATAAAGACTCTTCAGTCGGATAATGGTGGAGAATACCAGCGGGTTCATATGTTGTGTGCAGAGGAAGGTATTCGTTCCCGGTTTTCATGCCCGTATTAGTCTTTAAATTTTCAATTTAGTATCTACTAAAATTGATCCATCATGTTAGAGCATATAATGACTTGGCTAAAGTCACTGCACAGTCAGCTGCACAGTCAGCTCCTTTGCCCAATGACTCTCCCTCAAGTGGCGGCTCGGTGACAGGTTGAAGATGGACAGAAGACAGCAGCCGCCTGCAAATGGTTCACTCCATTTAATGTTTACTTATCTTTCTTTATTGGAAAAGCCATCGAAGAGGTCGGTCATGACCTGGGCTTGCACAGTCAGCTCCTTTGCCCGCACAGTTAGCTCATTTGCCCAATGACTCTCCCTCAAGTGGCAGCTCGGTGACAGGTTGAAGATGGACAGAAGACAGCAGCCGCCTGCAAATGGTTCACTCCATTTAATGTTTACTTATCTTTCTTTATTGGAAAAGCCATCGAAGAGGTCGGTCATGACCTGGGCTTTAAAACTCATTGTAAGGTTGTTGAAGGAAGTTAATGAAAATACAAAAGACACAAAGTTGTGTGTCTATAAATCCAAAACCAAATCGATTCCAGAAATTAACTTGGTATCAGAGCGAGAATGGCAAACGCCGATCAGTCTTCCTCTTCGCTGATGCCAGAACAACAAGAGTCTCGTCTCCCTCCGATCAGCAGGCCTGTGGTGAACATAGAACCAAGTCCTGTTGGTTTTTGCAAAGCGGATGGTTCTGTTCGAGTCACTTCCGGAGGAGTTTCCGTAGGAAGCCCAAACTTTGCTCAACTTCTGAATCAGACTACTGGCATCAAGATGGACAGATCAAACTTCAGGATCTGGCGCAATATGGCAATGCCTATTTTGAGAGGCCTGAAACTTGAAGGCCATCTCACCGGACAAAGCATGGCTCCGGAACAAGTCATTGAGATCCCTCCATGCCCCGAAGAACCCGAGGGATTGACAATGCATAATCCAGAATATGATATCTGGATTCAAGCCGATCAGCTTCTGGTTGGCTGGCTTTATAACCAAATGTCAATGGAGGTGGCTATCCAAATATCAACCTGCGGATCAGCAATCGAGCTTTGGAATGTTCTTCAAGAATTTTACGGCTGTCAAGCTGCTGCTCAAAAGGATCACTTGAAGAGGATGTTACAGTCCACCAGAAAATGAGGTATTAAAATGATGGAATATCTAAGCATAATGAAAGGATATGCTGAAAACCTTTTACTCGCGGGGTCCCCGGTGGAAGATAAAGAACTTATTTCCTATGTTCTTGCTGGACTTGATGATGAGTATACTCCACTGGTGGTGGTCATACTCAACTCAGTAGCTCCTATGTCCTGTATTACAGTCCAAAATCAACTCTTGACTTTTGAAAATCGTCAAGAATATCTGCAAACTCTAAAGACTCCTGCTGCCACTATCAACTCCACCTCGGCTTTCTATGCTTCTTCGTCGAATGGTGCCAAAGATGTCGACTCTTATCAACAATATCAACAACATAAGGGATACTACAACAAGAGTTCTTCCCGAGGTGGTAGAGGCCGTGGCCGTGGCAGGTGGAGTGGAGGAAATAAACCAACTTGCTCCCACTGTGGAAAGCTCGGTCATCTCAAAGTTGACTGCTATTTGAAGAACGACATCATTCATATCTATAATGAACTTGGACACCAGATTAAGTATCTGAACAACCCTCACCCAGTCCCTGCAAATTACAATCGATCACAAGGGAGAGGGTCCAATAGGGGCACTCACCGAGGTTCAACTTCAGCCATGATAGCCACGCCCGAGCATGTTCAAGATAATGGGTGGTACTTGGACAGTGGAGCAAGTAGTCACTTGACAGGAGATATGGAGAACTTGTCTCTTGCATCTGAATTTTCAGGTAATGATAAGGTTACGGTTGGTAATGGAAGTCAAATTTCGATTAAACATGTTGGTTTTTCTTCTATTGCTTTGAACCATGGAAAATTGCTGCTAAATAATCTCTTACACGTTCCTGAAATTAGCAAGAATTTAATAAGCATATCTAAATTGACTGCGGATAACTCTGTGATTGTTGAATTTCATGATTCCTTCTGTTCTATAAAGGACAAGATTACAGGGAAGGAGCTTCTGAAAGGAAGTATTAAGGATGGTCTATATCAACTACCAATTTTTGGCGCCCGGGACTGTCATGGGAAGCATCTCCAAGCTGATTCTCAAAAAGGGCCAAGGACGAGTCTATCTAGTTTTGTGGTTGTTGTATCAGATATTAAACAGTCAAAGTCTGTAATAATGACGGCTCCTGGTAGTTATGTTGCTTTAGTATGTACTAGAGATGTCTGGCATAATAGGTTAGGCCATCCATCTCCACGAACGCTGTCTAAGATTATCAGCTCTTGTACTTCTCCTTCAAATATCAATGGAAATCTATCTTTCTGTGAAGCATGTCAATATGGAAAATCTCATAAACTTCCTTTCAATAACTCTTTATCTCGTGCGGATGTGCCTTTAGCCTTGTTACACACAGATTTATGGGGTCCTGCACCCATTCCATCCCATGGTGGTTGTCGATACTATATCAGTTTTGTTGATGATCACACTCGGTTTACTTGGATCTTCCCTTTGAAACAAAAGAGTGATGTGACCATAATATTTAAACAGTTCAAGAATCAGGTTGAGAATGCCTATGATAGGAAGATCAAAACTGTTCGCTGTGATGGGGGTGGCGAGTTCAAACCTCTTATCACATTTGCTACTGAAGTTGGCATATCTATTCAACTGGCCTGTCCATATACCTCGGCTCAAAACGGTCGAGTTGAACGAAAGCACAGGCACATTGTAGAAACCGGGCTGACCTTACTTGCTCAAGCTCATATGCCTCTAAGATATTGGTGGGAGGCATTCCACACTTCTGTATATCTTATTAACAGATTACCTACGCCAACTCTCAACGACAAATGCCCGCATGGTCTCTTACATAACAAGCAACCCAATTATAATGAACTGCGTGTGTTTGGCTCCGCTTGCTACCCCTGTCTTCGTCCATATCCGGGAAATAAATTTGACTTTCACACCTCCAAGTGTGTCTTCATTGGGTATAGCAATAATCATAAAGGTTTTCGCTGTCTAAGTTCCACGGGACGAGTCTTTGTCTCCCGTCATGTGGCCTTCAATGAAACTGATTTTCCGTTTGAGCATGGCTTTGGCACATCAAATCTTCCAGTTCCGGATAACAGTACAGTTGTATCGTGGCTTCCAGTTATGTTTCCAAACTCTTCTGCCTCACCTGCTTCTGGTTCAGATGTCTCCTCTCTGTCAACTTCCAATACATCTGGCACCACAGAAACACCCGACCCTCGGACCCCCATGACTTCTCATTCACATGTTACTGCCTCAGGAAGTACTGACACTTCTTCAGCTTATGATTCGACTGTGCCACCATCACGTAGTGTGTCTCTCAGTCCATCTGCTGTTTCCTTAGACAGACCAGCTCATTCGGTGGTTGATCAGAATTGCCACCCTATGATCACCCGGGCTAAGGCTGTTGTCTCCAAACCCAAGCGGTGTTATGGTTGTGTTGTGCATGTGCCTCCCTCCGTAAATTGGGACATGGTTGAACCTCTCAAATTTAAAGATGCGTCTACGAGTTCTCGATGGGTTGGGGCTATGCAAACCGAATTAACTGCCCTTGCTCGCAATCGCACATGGGATCTTGTTCCTCCGGATCCTTCACAGCACCTTGTTGGTAACAAATGGGTTTATAAACTCAAACGCCTGTCGGATGGGTCTATTGAGCGGTACAAAGCTCGACTAGTGGCAAAGGGATACACTCAGACTCCTGGAGTTGACTTTCATGAAACTTACAGCCCTGTTATCAAACCAGCTTCTATTCGGCTGATTCTTACACTCGCTGCAACCTGGAATTGGCCAGTTCGACAAATAGATGTCAGCAATGCATTTCTCAATGGCCACTTGAAAGAGACTGTTTTTATGAAGCAACCAGAAGGCTATGCTGATCCCCGATTTCCACATCATGTCTGCAAACTTCGTAAGGCCATCTATGGTCTCAAGCAAGCTCCGCGCGCTTGGTTTGATCAACTTCGTCAGACATTGGTAAATTGGAATTTTCGCCACAGTGCCTCTGACACTTCTCCATTCTACACGGGGCGAGGTCCCAACCTTGTTATCCTCCTTGTCTATGTTGATGATATTCTGCTCATGGGACGGGATGATACGGTTCTTGGCAAGTTGATCACACGACTAAACACTATTTTCTCTCTTCGTGATCTTGGACCGCTGCACTACTTTTTCGGATTACAAGTAACTCGGGATGTGTCTGGCTTCACCTTGTATCAGGAATCCTATGTTAAGGACCTACTTACACGGTTGAATATGTCGAACCTCAAACCAGCTCCTACACCGATGACAGTATCCAATGTCTTGAGCTCTACCTTGACTGACTCTTTCTCGGATTCGACTCTCTACCGCAGTACTCTTGGTGCCCTCCATTATGTGTTGCTCACGCGTCCGGATATTGCTTTTGCTGTTAACAAGCTTAGTCAACAAGCTCATAATCCATCTGTGCAAGACTGGCAATCTATGAAAAGAGTCTTGCGGTACTTGCAGGGATCTATCAACATTGGTTTATCTTTGCACTCTGCCCCGTCCCTCACTCTCACAGGTTTCTCTGATGCTGACTGGGCTGCGTGCCCCATTGATCGTCGTTCGGTTGGCGGCTATTGTGTCTTCCTTGGGCAGTCCTTAATCGCGTGGTCTTCTAAGAAACAGCAGGTGGTAGCCCGATCCAGTGCTGAATCGGAATATCGTGCTCTTGCACATGTTGCGTGTGAGCTTAGATGGTTGACTGGATTACTCAAAGAACTGCAGGTTCCTCTTCTCCAAGCTCCAACAACGTGGTGCGACAGCCTCAGCGCGGCTGCTCTTGCTCGCAATCCAATAGTTCAAGCCCGGACAAAACACATTGAAATCGATGTTCACTTTGTCCGAGAACAAGTTCTTCGCAAGCAATTACGAGTAAACTATGTTCCTTCACATGAGCAGATTGCTGACTGCCTCACCAAACCATTATCCTTGCCTCGTTTTCAGTATTTGCGTGACAAACTTGGCCTCACTTTCCTTGCGCCGCGTTTGAGGGGGGATGTTAGAGCATATAATGACTTGGCTAAAGTCACTGCACAGTCAGCTCCTTTGCCCGCACAGTCAGCTCCTTTGCCCAATGACTCTCCCTCAAGTGGCGGCTCGGTGACAGGTTGAAGATGGACAGAAGACAGCAGCCGCCTGCAAATGGTTCACTCCATTTAATGTTTACTTATCTTTCTTTATTGGAAAAGCCATCGAAGAGGTCGGTCATGACCTGGGCTTTAAAACTCATTGTAAGGTTGTTGAAGGAAGTTAATGAAAATACAAAAGACACAAAGTTGTGTGTCTATAAATCCAAAACCAAATCGATTCCAGAAATTAACTCATCATCCTCTAAACTTACAAAACTATTGTAATTAACGTTTTTTTTAATGACATTTGTAATTAACTACAAATTAGGGAGGGGACTAATAATCTCTAAAATATCGATTTTCAGGATCAAATCCGTGATCGTAGTACAAATTAGCCCACTAGCCTTTTCGGTTGTAATGAAATGTTGTAAAAGGCACAAATAAATATTCAATTGTTTCGATCAAACTTGTGAGAGACTATGGGGTTCCACCTCAAAACCAATTAGTAATGAGGGGAGTAACCCATATCTCTTTTATATTGATGTTGGACTCTGCCACTTTCCAATGTGAGACATTTGTGAGATCCTAACAAAACTCTCCAACTGTAAGATTGTTAAAATAAAACCTATAGATGAGTTATTTTAACTATGTATATGCAACTGTTTTTAGTAAAAAAGAAAACTGTAGCTATTTAACGATAATTCATATGTGAAAATTAATTAAAGAAACAATTTTAATAAACAAGCGAGCTAGCCAAACTCTAACCTAGTTAAACTAGGTTTAAAATCCATAACTACATGTTTTAGTTAAAAAAAACAAAATATGCTATATAGTCTTACCTACCATTCAAAAAAAAAAAAAAATCTTCATATCAAACAGCACCCAAACAAACCATTCCTCCGAGCTCATTATTTGGTAGGAAGATTCTTTCTTATTATTATTGTTATTAATTATTTTTTTTGAATACATCAACATTTTGAGAATGATTTGAACATATAAACTCTTAATTATTAAATTGTACTTGATACAATTTATACTACATTATTGCTAGTATTTGGTAGAAAGAATTAGGAAATTTGTTGTGTATACCAAAATTCTGAGTGATTGAACTCAATCGAACTCAATCAATAATTAGTGAATCAATAACTAGTGATTGAACTCAATCAGTTTGTTAATTGATTGAGCTCAACTGATTGAGTTTAATCAATAACTAGCGATTGAACTCAATCACTCGATTAGTTTCAATTTTTTGGTATATGTACAATTATTTTCAGTTTTGTGTTATAAATGTAACTATTTAACCAATTTTTGTTATTCATGAAAAATCACCAAAAGAAAAAAGAAAACTTTGGTTTGATAGAAAAATTATGAATGATTGTGACACAAAATCGATATGTTTTATATAAGGAGTTTGGAAGTGATTTACCATAATTGCTTGTTTGGTATAAAAGGGTGAAAGATTTTTGGATCGTTTACGTCAAATGTGGAGTAAGATCAACTGCTAGTCAACCTATCCAAACCCCTCCATTTTTTTTTTTTTTTGAGAAGTTATTTTAAACCGACCCTACTCCTAAGTTCTAAAATTTAAGTAGCTTTGAATTAAACTTCATCAAATAAAAAACATAACAATAATTATTATTGTAAGTTACCTTTACCAATTTTCAAATCTGGCCTAATATTTCAAAGCCAATTTCCAACCACAAATTACACAAAATATATTTTTTTTCTTTCAAAATGCCATTATTCGAATGGAAATCACTCACTCAAATATCAAACTTACACGCTAGATTAAAATATAACGATTTCTCAAAAATAAAAAAAATAATAATAAAACGAAATATGTGTCACTTTTGGAAACAGCAACTTTAATTCGACTAAGCGAAAATTTTCATACACATATGATAATACAAGCATACCCAACATTGCCAAACTTCTATTGGGACATAACAAATTCAAATACTCAATCCAAAGTAATATTCAAACAATGTATATAATATTAAGATATGATCTAACAGCCGGAGAGTTTTAGATTAGTTCAATTCATATTGATTACCTATTTAAGATTAATTTCTTACGAGTTTCATTGATAGCCTAACATATATGATAGAGTTTAACGATTTTTTTGTTTTCTTTGAAAAGAGGTACTCATTCATAAAAAATCAAAGTAGGCAAGAAAACATTATAAGATCCAAAATGCTTAGGAAGAAACATCATGTAATTCAATAAATTGTTAGGAATTATGAGCTATAGGGTTGAATGGTTGGTCTCGTTGAAAAAGTTGTTAGGAATTATAGGAGAATACTAGATTTATGACATTATGCAATTCGAGAATTTTGTTTTAATCCTTTACCATGGTTAAAGTTTGTTATTTATGTCCTAAATTTGTTTTATTTTTGAGTTAGAGTTTCCTTATGAATTTAGAGTTTTCTTGTGAGTTAGAATTAAGTTTATGTATTTCCCTGTTAGGCAAAATCGACTCAATGCCACAAATATAATCAATCCAAATAATTCAACAATTTAGATAAAAATATTCTTGTCTTTCCCGGACCAAGTTCGTATTCCAAATTAACTGCAGAATCAAATTTGAAATAATGTCAAGCCTAAAATATAGATAAAATAATCTAAACTTCCAAGCAAGAACGATAAATAAATAAAGTTTAGATGAGAAATTGACACACCGGTTCACCCAATGGCTACCTCTAATTTTCTGCTACCGATGCAGGTTTCACTAAAATATCAGGGAGAAAATTACTAGAGTTTTATCATACTCTCAAGAATGGCTTCTCACTTTTCTCTCAAGGAAAAGACTCACGAGTCACTCAAGAAAAATACAAACTCTTTAATGAAGAAAAAACCCTTCAACAACAAAAAACCTCAAAGAAATAAATTCAAAAAGAATAATCAATTCTATTCAAAAAGAATTATGTTCTCTAAGAATTTATAATTTAGGTGTACTATTCTTCTCATCACCAATTATTTTTGAGATCGATATCCATAATATCTAATAAAGGAACATATTTGAGAGAATATTTGTCTCCTCTTCTCCATTTACTTGTTATGTGTCTCTCCATCTAAGTTTATACTTAATACGGACATATTTAATGTGTGGCGTTCATCATATGTGTGATATGCAACGCGATATCAATGTGTGTAAGTTGGATATTAGTATTTTTTATGCTCTTAACTTGAGTACAAGTGTTCGTAATTATAAAAATATAATTCATAAATTTTATCTCATTTAAGTCTCAAAGATTTGTTATGAAAAATGGTTAAATATTAGGGAATTCCGCACGTATAATAAAATATGACAAAATATTTCTATCAATAACACAAAATCAAAACTAATTTATTTGTACCACAAAATTTTAATTGAGTTCTATCACAGATAGAATTCAAACGGTCATACACTCATTCTTTCACTAATTGAGTTTTATCATTGATAAAAAATTATGCTACATATACATAAATTATTTTATAAATTATGGTACAAATATAATACAAGAAAATGTGCTATCGAAAGTAAATTCCCTAAATATTATCTTGATAATATTTGTTAGGTTTGATATTATATATTATATTTTATGTAAAATAAATGGAGAGGAAAAAACATTTTGGCTATTATAGAATGACTCAATGGTCCGATAGTTTTATTATTTGGTGGTAATACAATTCAATATTGTGATCATATGTTCGATTTTGATAATTGATATTTGACTTTCATTTATTTGAGAACCGTAATACACTCTTCCGAGGATTTATAGCCGCCCTCTCTCAACTTTTACTTAAAAAACATTTTGACTGTTTGAGGTAATGCATATTTGTTCAAAGTCATTTATTCCGGACGGTGATTGGCTTTAAAGCCAAACAAAAGAAGACCAGTCTTGTAAATTTTTCATTATTGTTTTCACCTAACAAATACAAATGCCTTTAATAATCTCTCTTTTTCTCCAAATTAAACTTGTAAAAGAGATTGCTGTGTTTGGTTTATTGATTTTTGTGTACATTGACGGCTAAGGGAAGGGAAGTAAAGACTATACACCAATACACATAAAAATAAATCAGCTTTTTTATTTATTTATTTTTTTCCCACTGACTTTTATTTTTGATTTTATCCAAAATGGCTCATTCGAATAGATAAGGTTATCATCATTAATATACTCGTGATCTTCTCCCTCCTCATCTAACCAATTTAAAATACTTAATTTGCATCTCAACACATATTTATAAATTTTAAAAGAATGTGAAACAATGCCTAATGAAGTGAGAAACCAGATGACCTAATTTAATTCTAAAAATTTAGTTTCTATAACTGGATAAAACCTAAAAGTAGTCTTGATCTATAAAAAAAAAACCTAAAATTAGTCTTGATCTAAAAAAGCCTAAAAGTAGTCTAGTTCTTCCAAAATTGTTGTCAAATTAAGTACATGGAATTAACTATAAATGTGTAAATCACCATTTTTTTTTTCATTTTGTTTACAATGGGACTATTTTTTACATTTTTATCAATGAATGGTTAACTTTTCCATATTCAATTTATGAATAATCACAAACAACAAAGACTATTTTTAAATTTTGTAGAACTATAAAGACTAAGTTATATATTTTTAAATCGTATGGATAAAATTATAATTTTCTCCATACTATAAAGTTTTTAAATCATAGGGACTTTAACATTTTTTTTTTTTTTGAGAAGCAAATCATAGGGACTTAACTTACATCTTTAACTTAAGTAGATGCTTAAGCTTAGGATTTGTTCTTTATTATTTTTTGAGTGAAATTGTCGTACGTTAGTAACTATACCAAATCACAATGTAAATGTTAAATTCCAAGCTCATTGGACACCTAAAATTATCTGACAAACAACGCAAATCAGGCCCAAACATACACCAAAACACACACACTTACGTTGCCCCAATTCGAATGGTCCAACAAGCCTGTCTGTTGCCATGCAACAGAGGAGATGAAATGATCATGGTAGCGAAGCTCTAGCGATTTGCCAAGAACATCGGTTAATTTTTATTAAGAGAGCTGTAAAGACCCGACCAAAATAACGGTCCTAAACCTAAGCCTTTACTACATGCATGACTTAAAAGCGGAAAATCATTAAAAATTTCGGCAGAGTTTCCCCTAAAATATGGGTAACCCGTACCTGAAACTCAGAA
>JBBMEF010061481.1:0-11553 GCA_037832685.1 Sicyos baderoa | reverse complement strand
GTTTCACTCTCTTACTTTTAATGGGATTTGGAAGCACAAATCAGAGTTCTGGCGTTTAGAGTTTTTCTATCGATATAGAAAAACCTATTGCCTCTTTTCTCTCATAACCCCACATAAATACGTGCAATTAGGTTAGGCAAAAGAGAAAACCTAAATAACTCTTAATGGGCCCATAAAACCTTTTGGGCTTTATGTTTTAGTTCAATCAATTGCTGTTATGTGTGACTCCTTAGGAATTAGATATTTTAGTGTTAGCCCAATCGAATTAGCCTAACTATAATAATTATTCTCTAGCAAAGTAATTATTAATTACTAAAATACACTAATTATTATCTCCATAATAATTCCTATTTATATTTAGAAATTGCAGGATTTGTCTTAGGACACAATTCCTTCATTTAATTGGCTTAAGAGACTCGTACAACGTCAATTTCTTCTCGATAATAGAGGCCAGTTTGACGATGAACTACAAAAATAATAAGAAAAAAACACTAAATTAATAAATTCAAGGAGATTTTGCATGCATAATAATAATGAAAAATACTTCCTCCTTAGTTCCTTAATGGTGATGTGGCATCATTTGGTACCACAAATTTTTTGTTTCAACAATGTATTTTAAAAAAAGATAAAAAATTCATGGTACCAAATAGTGCCACATCACCTTTAAGGAGGGCTTGTCTCCCTGGTCATAAAGAGGCAAATATTGCTCAATAATAATTAAAAAAAAGGGTAAATTATTTCCATGTATAGCACAAAATCAAAACTAATTCATTTGTAGCAGAAAATTCAAATTGAGTTCTATCACTGAGTTCTAATCGGTGATAGAATTCAATCAGCGGTAGAATCATTTTGTCACTGGTTGAGTTATATCACTGATAAAACAAACTATATTTTATCACTAATTAAATTTTATCATTGATAGAATTCAATTAATGGTAGACTCATTCTATCAATGATAGAAATTATGTGATATAGATAAATTATTTTAGAAATTTTGCTGAAAATATAATACAAGAGATAGAATGTACTGTTGAGGGTAAATTTCCTATATTGAAAGTATAATTAATTAATTCGCAATGAAGTAACTCAAATGATATGGAGCACATGTACCAAACTTGTTATGTGTGTGTTGGGGTTGGTCATAATCTCTTGTATGTAAATTTCAATGTAGAATCTGCATACTATCGACCCCATTTGACGAGGGCACTAGAAATATATGTATAATATGAAGTTGAAACTTAATTAGTCGCACAATTCAAATGTTAACAAACAAAATTTAATAACAAAATTCGATTTGAGTTCACCATTTAATAACAAAATTCGATTTGAGTTCACCATTTAATAACAAAATTCGATTTGAGTTCACCTTTAAAGATTTCCATATTAATTTTTGACCTCCCGAGTGATTGTTCTGGTTGTCACAATCGAATTGCGCTAAATAAAGTTGAAACAATATTAATACGATAAGTATTATAACTAGGAACGCTATTAACACATAATTACTTAAATAGAAACTTACGGATTCAATTTAGCTCGGGGATTGATTTTTATTTGTATTTTCATTGCTTCTTTCCCAAATCTTAACTTTTATATTGGACATTGGATCGGATTCAAAATCGAACCGAACCAAACCAATGAATTCATACTCTATTAGACATTGGATCGGATAAAATTTTCGAAAATCGAAGATATCGGATCGATTGTCAGTTTAGTATAAAATCAACAAAACCCGAACCGAGATCACCAGTAAGTAGTGTAATACTTCAAGTTCTCTCCCTCATTTATACTTAAAAAAACGAATTATTTTCTAAATTTTATCTCATCATACGAAATTGAAAAGGAACTATTATAACAATATTCTAAAACCTCGTTAAACCCCTCCCTAGTTCGGATCGGTTCTTCTCCAATGTCGAAATCGAAGCTCCGATCGCCACTTTTCGCCGTTCTTCGCAGCAACACAGCCATCTCTTCCACCATCAATCCCCCAAACGTCTCCAATTTGGCTGTATCAGCCCAAATTCCGTCCAATTACACCTCACCCGCTCAACTTCCCTCCCCAGCAGAATGCTCTCGACCATGGCGATCCACGGATTGCAAATTTCTGGGCAATCCCAGATTTCCCTCTAGGGTTTTCTGTTCCCGGCCGGCGGAGGCATCGGGGTGCTGGAATTGTGGCGCTGCGGCTCCGATGTCGCCGGCGTTTCTGGTGTGCGATTCTTGTCGGACCATTCAGCCTGTGGATCGGTCGGTGGATTATTTTCAGATATTTGGCTTGTAAGTGTCTTGTGTGTTATTGGACTTCGCTTGTTTTATGCTTTCTTAATTTCTGTCTATGCTTTCAATCCATGTGTCACTTACCTGACCATCAAAAATAATTTTCTATCGATTTTCTTGATATCCAAATATTGGTACTGTGTCCTCGACATTAGTAGTTGCCCTTGCCCCCGACGGTCACGGATTTCAAAAAAAGGGAAAAAGTTCTGTTTGTGTTGCATTTGTAATTGTAGCTGAGAGTATCTAGAAGTTTGAATTTGATTATCAGCTGATTAAGGGAAGAGATGAAAACTTTTGAACTAAGGGTTGATGGGTTTGTTTTAATCGTTTGTCTTTGTTTTTTTTGGTCCAATTCGAATGAAAATTTTCTGATGCATCCATTAGAAACCTTCTCTATGTCTTCCTGTCCTTTTTCTTTGCTCAAAGTACTAGTGGTTCATGAAAACTTGGCCTAATGTTTATTTTTTTTAATTTCGAGAAGATTAATGTAACAAATCCATCATGTTTCTTACCTTGAACCGTCAGTCTCATTTTCTGGAGGGCAAATGGGATCTCTTCACTGATTCATTGCTAGTAGGTGGGTTATGAAATTCCCGTGTAAACTGATGTATAATTAGAACTCCTAAATCTTTTCCAGGGAAAAGGAGTATGAAATTGGAGATGTCAATCTGGAGAGAAAGTATAAAGATTGGCAGAAGAAATTACATCCCGACTTAGTTCATTCGAAATCAGACGTCTGTCTCATTTCATCTTTGTGAAGTTTGGTTGCCTTTGAGGCTCTAAAATTTATTTTATTTTTTCTTGTTTTGTAGAAAGAAAGAGAATATGCTGCTGAACAGTCTGCTCGGGTGATCGATGCCTACCGTACTCTTAGTAAGCCGTTGTCAAGAGCAATATATGTTGTAAGTGTGCATGTCTACCTTAGGAACTAAAAAATTTGAGTTATAGATGTCATGCTATCAACTATAGTCCATGTCTGCTTCTTATAGTCATCTTATGGTAATTCAAGCTGGATAAATAGAATGAAACATTCTCGGAAAAATTTCATTATATCAAGTCTTCTTATAATTCCTTTGTCACTACCCCTTTTGCACTCATGGAAGTGATGGACCTAAGTGATGTTTAGTGTTTGTAAGGTCTAAATTGAAAGAGACTGCACTCTTAACGCTTAATCTTAAGCGATGTCTAGTGTTGGGATCATATTATATTACATTTCCTCATGACAGCCGAACTTTTCGGAAGGGTCGCTTCCTTTACCCTATTCATGCCAATTCTGTTTTGTACTAGGACTCTTAAATTGTCAGTATTAGAAGAAAAGACTAAAAAAGTTCACATAGCATTTGCACGCTCAAGGGGCAGCCTCATGGTTAGAAATTGAAACATGAGAACACTTCTTAGGTTTGAGTTCTGACTGCATGCGGGTACTAGAGATCATGTAAATTAATTATTCTACCATTGATGTCTCCCAGCTAGTTGTGGGACATGTTGGTCTCTCTGTTGATCAGGATTCAGAACATGTTGGTCTCTCTGTTGATCAGGATTCGGGACATGTTGGTCTCTCTTTTGCTTAGGATTCGGGCCGCGAGACCCCAATTATCCCTCAAAAATGATTTTACATGATAGAAGTAAAAGTACCATGGACCTTAAGTAAAAATACGCAGGAAATCAAGGTGAGCATAGATATCATTAAATAATGCAGTCTACCTCAACTAAGAGGTCGGAGGTTGGAATCACCACTAGTAAATGTTACACAGGAAAGATCAACCAATTACTTATATTTTGAATTCATTTCTTATTTCTTATATTTATGAGATACATTTGCGCCGACGGATGCCTCATCATCACGCTTCTTCTCTGGAAAATTGACCTACAAGTCCAGCCGATGATCAACTATACGTTTCTTATACATTCTTATGAGTTACAATTGTATTTCTTTTGTTTGATATCTGTAATCATCTTGGTTTATGTGCATTATTTTATGTCATCTGCAATTTAGAAAATCAGTTTGCTATCTACCCACGAAAGATTTTGAAGTGGTCTTGGAAATAATTAAAAGGCTTTCTTCGAATTCCAAATTATCCACATTCATCTATATGTAGTCTTCCCCTCTAATAAGCATGCTATATTTTATATCCATTCCTTACAGCTGAAGCTTGAGGGTGTAGATGTCAATGAAGAGGATACCATTTCTGAACCAGAGTTGCTAAATGAGGTAATTAGTAAGAATCTATGCTCGACTCCGTTTGGTTTTTTTTTTTTTTTTTTAAATAATTTCTATGGAGTTTTTTGGTCTTTTTGTTTGCAAGAGAATTTTATGTGATGATTTTATGGGTCATGAGAATAAAATACATGCTGCTGATTTCAAACCCTTATTACAGATTATGGAAATCAGGGAAGCTGTAGAAGATGCATCTGGATCTCAGGAATTAAACCAGATTCAGTCACAGGTGCTACCCAGCGCTCATTCCGTTTAATGTCGTTATCATTTTTCTAGCAGCATTGTATGATGACTTACAACCTTTCTCACCTGTCTTCTTGTTCATCTAGATGCAAGAGAAACTAAATCATTGGTCTAACGCGTTTTCGAAAGCATTGCGAAACCGGAACTTCAATGATGCTGTCTCGTCCATCCAGCGAATGACTTACTACGAGCGAGTGAAAGAAGAAATTACAAAGAAGCTTTAGTGCAGGAGGTCTACTCCCTGGAATTACTATGTAGCTCCTGGAGAAATCTTTATCTGCCCCTCTTCTAATGGCTGCTCATATCTCAGTTTTTTATGCATTTAATGGTCCATAAATTGCTGGTTGATATTCTAGCACTGAGTAAAATATTAATTCATTTCAATATTATGATTCTGATGTTGCTGGATGCTGATAATTTTATTGTGAATCAATAAGGAGAGAAAAATTAGGAATGGTAAGAAACAGCCTACATGTAATAAATGTTCATTCATTTGTCTTGTTTCCAGAAAATTCGTGGATCGTAATGAGATGAATACTTTTCAACTCTTGATCTATTGGAGAGGTTGATAAATTCGTGAGATTTGTGGTTTTAATCTCTCAAACTCCTCTCTATATTAACCGATTGTAATTTAACTGAGCCTAGTTCGTTATGGATACGTACTTTGAGATATACTTCTTAAGACGTCTTGGTTTAGACTTTTGAAAAGCGTTTAAATTAGAATATTTTTAATGTATCTTATGTCTAGGTTTTGAGATGTGATATCAAACCCTCAAATACAGGGAGCTAAGATTTGTCTATTGATCTTGTCATCCTTTGTTAAGTGGCAACAAATTTTACATTAATGATAAATTTTAGATATTCCACATTTATCTTTACTTATATTAAAATATTTAAATTTATTAAAAAAATAGATTAATATTACATCAAATTTATTATATGGGTGAGTTTAAATTTTTTTTGTAATTATAGTAACTTTTTTTCTTCTAATTTATTTAACTATAAAAACAAAATTTGGGTAACAAGTTCTAAAGTACATTAATCAATGATATTTTAACCCAAAAAAAAAAAGAACTACAAAAATTATTTTGAAATTTAATAGCAACAAGATCATAATTTTAATTATTTCTTTTTAAAAAAATTATAATAACATCTTATATTATTTTATAAAGGTTTTAGATCCAATTCATACCAATTTAAATAAAAGTTTTTTTTAATTAATAAAAGAAAATTTCAATAAAAGAAAATTTAAACTTTAATCCTAATTTACTAATTGTAAAAAAAAAAAAAAACCACCGAATAAATAATGTCCCGTTTGATAGACATTTTGTTTTTTGGTTTTTGATCTTCAATTTTTTATTTTAAAAGACAAAAACCATACATGTTTAATAATTATTTTTATTTTTTAATTTTAAAATTTAAAAATACATTTGATAACCTTTAATTTTTTTAAAAAAATCAAAATGTATTAATTTTAATATTAAATAAAACAAAATAACATTATTTTAGATTATCATTGATCTAATAAAAAAAAAAAAAAAAGTTGTAATTTAATAGTTTTGCGTCTCTGTGCCCCCTCTTCTGGTTTGCTTTGTTTTCTCAAATTATGTTCGGAACTGCTTCCCTCTTACCCTATTATGCTTCTTCACCGTCACCTCCATCATTCTTGAGTAAGCTTTTTCTCCCTTTCCATTTTCGCTTCCATTTTTCTCCAATCTTCAATTTCCTATTTGCTTTTTGCTTCCCAGACTTACGAGCTTCATGTTTATTCACATACCCAATTACCATTTTTCATCATCTCCTAAAAAATTCACTGAACTGGGCAAGTTTTTGTTGTTTTTGTTTTCTCTGATTTCGTGTACTTGATACTTAGCCGTCGATATGATAGGAAATTATATGCCTACCATTGATTTTATGTTGCAGTGAATTGATGGTATTTGTGCTTTATGAGCCGTTATGCAATATTCAAGATTTGGGTGTCTATATAATCTCTCTTTTTTTCTTCAATGTTTGGTGTTGGAGTTTAATGGGTTCATTTTTTTTTTTTTTTTTTTTTTTTTTTTTTTTTTTTTTGGTTTGATGTTTCTCTTTAACTCCTTGCTCTCTCTGTATAGTGCACCACTTAATATGTCTATTTGAGTACTTTCAATTAACATTTTCCTCACCCTTTTCTTAGGAGTTTCACAATGGTGACATCTTTTCAATTGATGATAATCTTGAATGGCTGCAAGGCTCATGCCGTCGACTCTTGTGAAGAAATTTCTCAAAGGGGTTATACCAATTTCATTCCTATCTCCTATTCAGAGTGGTAATCATGTTGGTTCTTTTCTTGAAAACATTAAGAGCTGTCCAAGGTCAGAAGAAAGTACACAATTCTTGAGCAATAAGTCTGTCTCAAACAGCTCAGTCAAAGGTTTGGATAATGGCAGTGGCAAGACCTTGAACTCAGAGTTAGAAATCTTCAAATGTTTGGCTATCCAGAAGGGATTTTTCCCGACTGTCCTCACATATTACGAGGAAATTCTCAAGCTGGGTTTGGATGGAAACATTGAGGAAATGGAGAGGACTTGTCAAGATCTAGTGAAAGATGGGTGTCCGGGTGTTGAAGAAATAATTGTCATTTTGGTTAAAGCCTTTGTTAGACATGGTAGAACCAGCGAAGCACTTCGAGTTCTTCCTCATGTAAATGTGGTTGGTTTAAAGCCTTCAATAGAGACATTTAATAGTGTATTGGCTGTTTTTGTTGAAGAGAACAGAAATATTCAAGAGGTGTTATTTGTTTACAAGGAGATGGTGAAAGCTAGCATAGTACCAAATGTTGACACATTGAATTTTCTGTTAGCTGCACTATTTCATGCTGAACAAATTAAGACAGCCATGGACCAGTTTAGGAGAATGAGTAAGAAAGGATGCAGTCCTAACAGTAAATCCTTTGAAGTTCTCTTAAATGGTTTAATTACAAGAAATCTAGTGGATGAAGCTGTTTTAGTTTTGGGTATAATGTACAAAATTGGTTGCGAACTTGATTTGAGCTTTTATACATGTGCAATATCTTTATTTTGTAGGAAAGATAGAATAGATATTGGAAGCTGGTTGTTTAGAATGATGAAAGTTTCCAATATAGTACCAGATACCTTGATTTATAGTACTCTAATACAAAGTTTGTGCAAAATCCTTTCATTAGATGAGGCATTACTCTTGTTTGAAGAGATGGTTGAAACTGGTTTGACGCCTGAAGATAATGTGTTCGTAAGTATTATAAAAGTTTATTTTGAGCTTGGGAATACAGATGAAGCTATAAGGTTCTTGGAAGATAGATGTATTTTGTACACATCTCCTCATAATGCGTTGCTTGAAGGTTGCTGCAATCATGGAAAAATCCAATTAGCAAATCGTGTCTTAGGAAAAATGTCTAAAATGAATATTGATGATTGCAAATCATGGAATATAGTTATTGGAGGGTTGTGCAACATTGCAAGAATTGGAAAAGCAATGGAATTCCTTGGTAAAATGATTGTGTTGTCATTTGTTCCTAACGAAGACACATATGCAGCTCTTATAGTTGGAAACTGTAAATCCAGGAGGTTTGAGGCTGCATTACAGTTAATGAACGAGGTACATGCTAGATGTTGGGTTCTTAATGCTGGATGTTACTCTGAGCTTATAGAAAGCCTTTGCCTAGCCAAAAGGACTCTCGAAGCTGCAGAAGTGTTTTGCTACATGTCTAAAAATAGATACCCTCTTCATCCTTCTTTATTTGATACATTGATCAAGGGGATGTGTGATTTAGGACACATTGATGAAGCCTTAGTGCTGCTACAGTTGGCATGTTACGCTGGTACTTCGTGTAAAACTTTGACGTATGCTTCTATAATGCATGAGTTATATAAATCTAACAAGACAGAGATTACCTCACTAGTCTTATCACAGATGCTGGTGTTGGGTTATAGCCTTAATTTGGAGACAAACTATATTCTCATACGTAGTTTTAGTGCCATGAATCGAGTAAAGGATTCTATATTGCTTTTCAACCGTATGGTCAATGAGGGTCTTTTACCTGATTCAGAAAGACTTTATGATTTATTATTATGTATAGCCGACCATTCTCAGTTGCATATGATTTCAACTACAATTGATAAACTGATTGCACATACTGACCTTGTAAATACTGCAAGTTACAACTTACTTATCAATGGGCTATGGAAAGAGGACAGAAAGTATGAAGCATGTAAATTGTTGGATTCGATGCTGGAAAAGGGGTGGGTACCAGATGCAACTACTCATGAATTGCTGATTGGCTCTCGAGTTAAAGAGAAGATCGGAGATACAATTTTAGTTAACGATATTGAGGATAATGTAAGCAGCATACTTGTTGAGGGCCTGGGGAGTATGTGACAACCGAGTTTCATAGCATGCCTTATCCATCAATGGTTGAAGGCCTAAGGCATACACGGCAAACATACTTTCATTTCAGGCCATTTCTTCAATCAATGCTGCTCTTCGATGTTTGAAAGTGAAGACATTTCTCAAGCTGTCCTTGAGACTTATCCCCCTTGTAAATGAGCTTTTTGCCAAATAGGGAAATGGAAAAGTAGTTGCAAGGGGAGAGTTATGAAGACAAAGTAATTATGATCTCATAGTGCTGAATCCTCTCTCCATAAGCAGCGACAGAAAGAACAGTTTTGCTAATAGGAGCCTTAACCTGATATGGGGTCTATCATTTGCATTGAAAGGTGAGCTATATTTCTACATAATTTTAAGGAAAATATACCACCACATGTTCGGTATAGTTATTAGTAATTTATCTTAGTGAGTGCTGAGTGTATCTAATTAATATAAATGGAACTAGGTGTTGGTAGCTCTATTCAGTTAGCATATTAACTGTGGTTAATATAATTAAATTTACCCTAATCCATTAGCTTAGACTTTTGGATTGATTGGTGTTTTAACATAACTCAACATGGTATCAGAGCAGGAGGTATGAGTTCGAATCCCTGCCAAGTCATTTCCTCCCCAATTAAAATTAAATTCCACTTGTAGGGCATTTCAAAGCCCAGAAGTGAGGGGGAGTATTGGTTAATATAATTAAATTTACCCCAATCCATTAGCTTAGGCTTTTGGATTGATTGGTGGTTTAACATAATTCAACATTAACTAATAGTAATTAGTACATTTTCTCCCAGCAGTAGCAACATAGTCTGTTATAATCACCCTTTAATTATGCATTTGTCCTCATTAACCTGGGTTACCTTTTAGCTTAAAATAAATACGATTGCTTAAATGTCATATCAGTGCCACGGTTTTCTTTCTGATATTTAACTCCAGAATTATTTGCTTCAGGGGCCAAGTAAAGAATGAAGTAATAGAGCAAGTTGCAGTAATATGATCACGTGATGTGTGATTTCAGAGGTAAATTTTCAAGTGAAGAATCTCAATGGCCATTTAATTTTATTTTATGAATTATGTCTTCATCCACAGCTGAAGTAATAGAGTGGAGTTTATGAAGACAAATGTTTCTAGTCTTGGGAATACCGAATACCATTCAATTTTTATAATGTTTACAATTTTGTATGTTATAATAAATTTGATTGAGAAGGTTAATGGGAGATAGAAATGTATTCATTGGCCATTTGGCCTGTAGTTAAACTGTGTAGATGACTGAAATCATAAGAATTTTTCAACAAGCTTGGAAGGAATATTTTGGAGGCCCTTAGAGAATTTTAAATTATATGTCATTTATATCACCATTTTCTTTATCTAGGGATACTTCAATGCTGAACAGTTTTGCACACTTGTGTCCTAGTCCAAATTTGTCATTGCAGTGGAAACATAAACCTTTCTTTCGTCTGTCAGCTAACTTCTTTGTTGTCATCTTTAAACTGAGCTAGTCTTCAGGACATCAATTTAGGTTGTTGTTTAGGTGTTCGATTAGCATGAATTTGATTCTTTCACACTGTTCTCTAGTTTTGCTAGTGTAATTACCACAGTCAAGTAGTGGGTTTATTAGCGCGCAGTCGCACATCTGCTCACGTATTGTCTTTTAACCCTGGCTTGAACCAGTTTTCTTTTATTGAAAACTGAAAATCGGAACTTTGCTTCACTATACTTGAAGCACCCCCGCCCGTCCCAAGGCCAGACTTGAGAGACTACAAAGGATTTTACAACTAAACTTACTCGTTGGGCTCAAATTTGAGAGCTCAAAGGGAGCATGCCTTGAAAGCACCAAACCTCGAGGCTGTACTTTGGGGACACAGACATGTTGGAGCTGTTATCTTCCTGACCTTTGTAAGAAAGGGACTTTTTTTGTGGCAAGCTGGTGTATGTGTCTTTCTCTGGGGCCTTGGGGGACAATAGAATTTTTAAGAGGGGTGGAGAGATTTTGAGCTGATGTGTGAACCCTCATAAAATTCTATATTTCTCTTTGAACCTCTGTTTCTAAGCTAATTATTCTATAGGGCATCATTTCTCTAGATTGGAGACCATTTTTAGAAGGTCTCCATTTTTCTTACTTTATCTTTTTTGTAGGCCCGTTTTCATGTTCTTGTATCTTCTTTCATTTTATTTTCAATGAAAGTTTGTGTTCTTATAAAAAAAAAGTTTTATAAACCCTGCCAAAAGAATCACCTTTTTATCAGTAGCCAAAGTTCAACTAGTACAACTGATAAGTGTCGAATGTTGCTTGATTCTTACAGAACTAGAGGTCCTTCTAGGATCCTTGTAAAAACTCACAATTTAGGCAATTTAGATCAAACTTAGAATCTATGATTGTCACTCTTAGATCCTAAGACAACTCACTCCAGAATTAGTTTGATCAAGAC
>JBBMEF010061450.1:0-11559 GCA_037832685.1 Sicyos baderoa | reverse complement strand
AAATGATGAAACAAATTGTAGGAAATTTGAGAGAAAATAGGCTTAAATTTGAAAAACCAAAAACAATAAACCAAATGTTATCAAACGGGGCCTAAATTATTTAATTTTATGTTTTTTTTAAGACCAAGGGTATTTTTTAAACTTTTTAATGTTTAGGGGTATTTTTGAAACAAAACCTTAACGGTTTCCTTCCAAAGTTAACGGTAAGGATATTTTGAAACATTTTGTAAAGTCCAGGGGTAGTTTTGAAACTTTTCAAAATTCAGGGGTAAATTTGACAAAAATGTGATAATTTAGGGGTATGTTTGATAATTTAGCCTTTAAACTTTTAAGACCTGGTTTTGTTTGTCACTTGAAATTGGGGGGGTTTGAATTTAGAATTTGGAGGTTTGGAATCAGTTGTTTGATAAATGTAAAGATTCACCAACCAAACACCGTAATCAAGATTCTAGGGAATTTGATTACGGTACTCGATTTCAGAGAATCTAAATCCCAACCCGCAAACTAAACAATGCCTAAATTTGTGCTTTTTTTAGTAAGTTAAGGAGGGTATTACAAATACCAATTTCAGGGATCGAACATGTGTCGTTAGTAGTAAACTGATTTACAATCAAACATTGAAATATTGAGCCACTAACTCATTCAAAATCTTTAAATTTGTGTTATGCATGTATTTATGATTTAAATAGACAAATCAAGCAATTCCAAATTAACCAACTCAAATTATATATTTTGGATTGAATTTATCATTTTTTATTTTTGTTGGATTTGGTGGGTTACCAATTTTTGAGTTGTTCAACTAAACTCATTCAAACTAATAATAATATTATACACGTTTAAAATCAAATAATAAGATAAGTTACGAACACATTGAAAATGAATATGTATTCATAAAATAAGTAACATAGATTTAAACATAGAATCATATATAAGAGTTATGAGTTTATTATTTGAAAGAAAAAAAGATATTAACAAAATAGAACACATGATAATAATATTATATATATTTAAAATAAAATAATAAAATAAATTACGAATACATTGAAAATGAATATGTACTCATAAAATAAGTAGCCTAGGTTTAAACATAGACTCATGTTTTATTTTATTTTATTTAACATATAAATCTAAGGATTGTGAGTTTATCATTCGAAAGGAAAAAAAATATTAACAAAATATGAGAACTTAATCAAGCTCGACATGGAAAATATATGGGTTATAACAATTAATAGAGGTGGTATAATACATGAAATTTGACTATTTGCAAATCGAACAACCCAAAAAATTTAAGTTAACACCAACCTACTCAAACTAACTCGAAATGTATACACCTCTACTTATATGCCTTTTAGATGAAATAATTTACTTTGAGGATAATTTAACATATTTTTGATTTTAGTTTCATCCAAAAAAAGGCATACTCATAAAATGATATTGTTAATAATATATCTAAAAAAAAATAAAAATGAAAGGCTACTTCTTTATTAGAGAGTAGTCAATCTCTCTTATATTACTATGATCTTAACATGTCTTTTGGGAGAATATTCATTTATATTTTGTAGTCTCTTTACTATATTAGAGAATGTGGACATTCATTTCAAAATTAATCGGTGGTGGAAGAAATAGTCTATTTTCTTATATATTGTCACGAAATATTCACTATTTTCTGATATGAGATGTTAATTCATTCTATTCCGTTAATATAGTTATTTGTTTGAATATTTTTGTTACTATAGTTACGAAACTCTATTATTGACTGGCTTTGACGGACGATGCAAGATTATTATTATTTCATATTATTAATTTTTAAAGTAACCCTTCATTTACTTAACTACATAAATAAATGTAACATAATTGTATGATAAAAAAAAAGTTGCAAATAGAAGGAAAACAGTAATAAATTAATAGATACTAAAAAGGGTAATAAACTAATAAGAACGCGATGTTCTAAAAAAAAAAAACTCATTTATTTTTTTATCTAAACAAAATATATTCATGTTAATTTATTTTCATAATTACACCGCTCAATAATTATTGAATTATTCTGTTCAAAAACAAATTATTGAAGTATTATTGCTAAATTATTATCGTACACTGTTCGAGTAACTAATTTACAATTTTTTTGAAAAAAAAAAAACTAATGTACATTGTTATTTTCGACATGTTTTTTCTGAAATATTTCCAATTAATTGATAAACTTTCAATTAATCGGGCCGGGTCGGGTCGGCAACCAACCTTTTAGAGAACGATAGCTTGATCTTCACCTTTTTTTTTTTTTTTTAAGGTGGTTTAATTTATTGAGAATTTAAAGTGAGTTTTTACTCACTATTTCTCAATAAATTATAATTAAATGAGTTTTTGTAAGAATATTTATTAAATTTTACTAATTAAAATAAATTTTCATTTTTAATCATTTAAAATAATTTTATATTCTTAACAAATTATTTTTAATTATTCATTTACAAATTTCCAAAATAACTAATTTTTAACCATTTATTTCTAATCATTATATTTTTAACTACTCATTTTAAGTATTTATCCAAACAAGTTATTTTTACTAACATTTCTATAAAAAAAAAATGCAAACGCTTTTTTTACTACAATTTTCGGTTTTTATCTATTCAAAACAACTCTCATCCAAACGCTTCCACAATTCCTCTACTTATTTTACATATTATTAATTTATAACTACCGATTCCAGAGATCGAACAAGTGACGTTGGTTTGAACTGATTTACAACCAAAAAATAAAATTATTACACAACTGACTCATTAAGTTATGTGCTTTAGTTTAATAACCATGTGAAAAACTTTCACCAATAACAAGTAGCATTAACATTTGCCTTACTTTTATTAGAAGGGTCAGTGATTTGATAATTTCATTGTTTGATTAAATAATTTTATTGTTTGAAGAAAACCTTGTTTAAATGTAGATTTAGAATGAATAGTTATTTTTAGTAATTAAAAAAAAAATAATGGATTAAAAACTTGTTTGAATATAAATTTTGAAAATTTGTTTAGTTTATCCTCCGTCTAACTCTTCCTTAAACAGCCAAATGTAGCATAGCTCTACCGACATCTTATACGACCTAGTAATTATGAGATTACATATTCGAATTTCCCTCCCCCAATATTATTCCTCTCGTATACATTTAAAAATTTCTTGATAGCAATTATAGGTGGGAAAAAGAAAAATAAGAATAAATGGAAATAAAAGAAAAAGTGAAACTGGGGCAAATGGCGTCGTTCGAAATATCTTCTCCTGCACGCAAATCTTCGTGCAGGCTTTTGATCGCTCTATCACGTCTCAATACAGGGGCACATTCGTCATTCTGTTATCTCCTCCAAAATTTCAAATAATTTTTAAACATGCCTTACAAAAATGTTTAATAAGTCATTAAACTATTAATTTTATATTTTAACATTTAAGATTGTTTTATGTAGGGCTTTTAATAGTATATCTGGTGATGAGTTACAATGCATAATTTAGGGACTTGAGGATGATGTTTGTTTCACATATTTGAGTATGATTTAGCTTCTCGAATTATATTGAGTAATTGAAAATTGAGAGTTGCAGTAAAAAAAATTTGTTTGAATGTAGCTTTTGTGTAGATTAGTTAGAGTCAAATTTTTGTTTTGATGTAGATTTAAAATGAGTAGTTATTTTTTGTAGTTAAAAAATAAATGATGTAAAATAAATTATCTTTATTGATTTGAAATTAATGATTACAAATTAGTGGTGATAAATGATTGAGTAATTATAAATAAAAGGATTAGAAAAGAGAGTTATTTTAAAAAAGTACAAACGAACAATAGTTAGTAAGAATTTGTTTGTATGTAATCTTTCAGAGAGTAGTTGATAAAGTATAAAATTAAATTTTACTTAAATATACAAAATAAACATGCCTCACTCCCCTACGTTAGCAGATATCAAAAGGAGAGGGACACATATCGATTTTTAAGATCGAATCTGTGACGTTATTGTTGAAATGATCTACAACCAAACGATGAAAATCAGATTTTGATTCAATCAGATTTTTTAAATCTTATAAAGAACACTAAATAGTGATTCTCAAAATTTAATGAAATTCGCGATAAAATGAGTATACTTGTTGTTTTGTTTCTTTCCACTATAGAAGTATATTATGAAATGTGGTGTTACATTATTTATTATTTTAAATTCAATCACATTTAAATTGGTAATATCTTAATTACTATAGCATATATGAAACACCTTACTTAATTCTCTCTATGGTCCTTTCTTTCCACATATTAATTCTCTTGAAAGTTAAAATTTAATACTTATAGTTTCAAAAGTTAAAGTTTAGTTCCACGTTTTGAAAGATTATAGAATTTGACCTCATAATTTCAAAAACTAATATTTAATTCTTATTAATAAATTAAATATTTCAAAATTAGTCTTTCATGTGTCAATAATAAATGTATAAATTAAGTATTTGATATAAAAAAACCAATCATATAATTATGCACGAATATTAAACTTCCATAAATTTAAAATTACCTACGATAAAAATCATATTCTGATTTTATAAAATTATAAAAATTAAATTCTAATTTTTAAAATCATAATTTTAACTTTTTAAAAATTAATGACACTAAATTATATTTTTTTCAAACTTTTTTAATTCATTAGAATTAAATTATATATTCCTTAATTTTTATTGTGGGCTTCTTTCTTTTTTTTTTCTCCCATCCCAAATTCTCTAATTAATTTATATTAATTATCTTAAAATGAGCCCTAATATAACATGGTGGCCTCCATTTGGCAGGCCCCACAAAGCTCCCTTCCCGGCCACCAAGGAAACCGTCTCCCCACTAACGCCCGCGCGTATCTCCACGCGCTAACCACGCGCGTGTCTCTCAACCTCTCTTCCCCGCCCTTTCTCTTTCTTTATTTATAAACTTTTCCACTTCCCCTGCTTTTTCAAAAAAAAACGTACTCCAAATCTCTCTCTCTAATCTTCTTAATCCTCATTTTTCTTCTTCACTGTTCATTTAAACCCTTTGATTCCGTTCTTATACACTCTGTTTCTCGCTGCGCGTTCTTGAGATCTCTGAAAATGGCTGAGAGTTTGGCCGACGGCGAGTTCTGGCTCCCGCCCAAGTTTCTCAACGATGAGGATCTGTTCGTTGAGAGATTTGGGGGAAATGGTGTTAAGAATCTGCGCGGTGGATTTGGGTTGAACCCATTTGGATTCAGCCCTTCTGGTTCGCCGGTTGAGTCTCTGTTTGGCGAAACAGAGAGCGATGAAGACGAATGCATCGCTGGATTGACGAATCGAATGGCGCGCTCGGCTCTCGAGAGCAACAAATCTCATGTATGGATTTTCGAATCTGTTGTTTTCTTTCTGATTTTGGGGGTTTTTTTTTTAACGGGTTTTGTTTATAGGGTTGGGGCTCATTGGATTCTCCACAGTCAACGCTGTGCGCTGCTGGAAATGGGTGCGGTTGTAAACAGAGCTCCGGCAAGGGAAGCCCTAATGGGTTTAATCCGCAACTCACTTTGGATTTGCTCTGCGCCGCCGCCGGCGAGGTCTCGAAGATGCGTATGTATGAAGAGGCTTATGGGTTTCTGAACGCTCCGGCGAGTTTTCCGATCAAAAACCAAGAGTCTGCCGCCGGAGTTTATCAGCAGTTTCAGGCTTCTCAGGTGAGTACTACACGTTTTCTGTTCCGCTGTTTCTAATGGGCTCTGTTTTTGTTTCTTATGACATTTCGTTTTTTTTTTTTTTTTTACAGTTTCTTCACATGAGACGACAACAGATTCTTGAGCAAATGAAACCTAAGGGCTCTTTTAGAAACCATCAGACCCTAATGCCGCAGAACAGAGGAAAAAATAGCGAGTTCATTAATGGCGGAAACCGGTTAACACCGACTCAACCCATTTGGGCTAATTCAAGAAAACAAGCCGTTAACCCACCGCCGGGCGGTTCCGGCATGAGGGCGGTGTTTCTCGGCGCTCCCGGCGGGAAGAGAGGAAGCGCCGGCACCGGCGTGTTTCTCCCTCGACAAGCCGGCGCCGCCGTTCAATCCCGGAAGAAACCAGGTTTGTTTCACTTATCCTCTCGATCTCCCTTCCAGTTGATTTCACCATTTTAATGGCGGATTTGCTTTCTTCAACAGCTTGTTCGACTGTTCTGGTTCCAGCTAGAGTGATGCAGGCGCTGAATCTCAACGTCGACGACATGTACGTTCAAAGAACTCAACCCCAACATCTCCAATCTCGTTCATCTTCAACTTTCAACTCACGAAAGAACGGTACCAAATCGATTCTTGGAAACCCATCATTTCGTTTCGCCATTTTTGCTGTTCTTAGTGTTTCTTTCATCTGTATCTCAGATTCCTCTGTTCGGGCTAGGAGAGAAACCTTGTTGCCGCCGCAGAAGGCAAATCTACGGTCGCCGGCACCGGCATTAAACCACGACGTTCGGCTTCCACAGGAGTGGATTTACTAAAATTGCAACAACAAAACCATATAAGATTACAGGTTGTGATTAGGGTTTTACTAACTGCAGTTTCTATTTTAGGGATTTGGAAAGGGTAGAAGAAGAAGATGATGATCAAGAAAAGTTTAGTTAGAGATTAATGTGGGTTATTATAGGAATATAGTAAAAGGGTATTTTGGTTAATTTTGGGTTAGGGTATGGGATTAGCTTAGATTAGATATGATTTAGATAAAATAAACTTGTGTTTAAGTTTGTGGGCTTTTAATGTGGAATGAGAGAAAATAGGAAATGGGGTTTTTTCTCTTTGATTTTGGGTTAAAAGGGGATTATTAAGTTGGCTTTTGTGTTTTTTTTTTGTTGTAAAAGGGCAAATTAGGAATTCTGTTTTGGGTTCCAATTTGTCCCCCTTGCCCAAGCACTAATAAAATAATATATATATATATATATATAACTAATTTTCACTTTCCCTTTTCTTTTTTCTTACAATTATTGATATTCTACTGTTTTGAATTATCAAAGTAATTTATAGTAAATTAATTCTGAAATAGTTAGTTCTCTCTATGCACTTTGGAGTATTTAAGATTGTTATCTTGATAACTAAATGAACTTATGATAATTGTTTAGAGTTTTTTAGATAAGAAATTAAAGCTGAAATTAGACATTATTTTAAAATTTAAGCATTAGATTAGACATTAGCTTATATTTAATTTAATTTTATTCACTCAGCTTTAAATTTTATTGTTAATGTTCCTTTTGGAATATTGTTGAATAATAACAGGCAGTTTTGCAATATTAAAGAAGGATTTGAATTGAGAATTGAGAATTGAGAATTTAGTAATTTCTTTTTAAAAAAATACATCCAAAACATGTTGTTTTGTAACCATTTAAAATAATTATTTTTATTTTTAAATCATTTATTTTTCACTTATAAATTAATTTACTTTTAATTACTATTTCTCATTCAAAATAATTATTCATTTTAAATTTTCATCCATACAAATTATTATCTCTAACTCTTTTATATAAAAGTCACATTTAAAGGAGGATTATAGCTCATATTAGAGTTATTCGAATATAAGATTTTGATGATGAGCTATTTTGCCCGGTTAAAATTTGAGAGTTTATTGGATGTGGTTTTATTTTGTTGGGAAGTTAGACTAAACAAACTTGTTTGAATATAGATTCAATATGAGTGATTATTTTGTGTAGTTAAAAAGAAAGATTATACTGTTTTAAAAAAGGAAAAAGAAAGATCATTAATTAAAAATGAATCACTCTAATTGATTAAAAATAAATAATTAAAAACAAATGTTTTGAAAAATAATAGTTTTGTGGAATAGTTATTAATAAATAATTGAGTGTTTAGAAACGAAGAGTTATTTTTAATAATAAAAGTGAAAAATTAGTTTGTGGAATAGTTTTTTTTTTAATTGAAAATGATAAGATTATATAGTAAAAAAAGCAAAGCACAAGTGTTAATAATATATATATATATATATATTTATTTTTTTTAAAAAAAATAGAAGAGTTAATAAAAATAGAGGACGTTGTGTGCCTTTTGCTTTCCCCGAGAACTTGCAGGCTTTTTATTTCTTCTTCTCTTCTTACTCTTTACTCTTCCATTATTTTATTATATTCTTTTTTGGGAAATATTGATCAATATTTCATTTTATATATAAATTTCAAAATGATATCATTCTACTTTTTAATTTAAATTTAGTTTTCCGGTACTCACTACATTTTAAATCTAATTTCTCATTATCTCTATATTTAAGATTTTGCACGTTTCCGTTAATGATCTAGTGATTTATTTGCTAAGTGGTAGAAAAAGATTTCTTTTATCAAACACAAATTATGCCAATATTCAAACTTAAAAATGTAACAAATTTAGAAACAATTAAAAATTATTCTTAAAACTCAAAAGTATTAGCCTCTAAATTTTGGACCTTTTTAATTATCCATTTTGGAAGGATTAAAAATAAATATATTTATAGATATAATTCTAATACATATATATGTAAGTAGCTAAGTTAATTTGCGGATATTTTAACTATTTTATTAAACATATTATTTGATCTTACTACATTTAACTTTCAAATAGTATAAATTTTTAATTTTGATAGTGTAAATTCAAGAGCTTAAAAATATATATATATATATATAAAAAAAAAAAAAATAAGTTGAAAACTTAAATTTTGATTCTTAAAAAGAAGAAAAAAAATAAAATTATATTAGATAGTTCAATTTTATAAAATAATTACAGATCTAAGTAAATTTGAAAATATTTAGCATCCATAGTTAAATATACAATATAAATAATACTGATCATATTCTATTATGTATTAGTTGTTCAGTATAAAATGTATTACTTTATATCGTATATTTGACTATAGTTGCTAATTTTTTTCAAATTTGACTAGTGTTGTAAATATTTCATCAATTTGGTAAATTCTTGAAGAAAAAAAACCCCCCAAAAAAACTAGAATTTGTAATTTCTTTATTCCCAAAACAATTAGGAAGGTAGGGTTATTTGTAGATCTCATTATTGTGTTTCTCTCAATAGCAAGTGATGGCCATGTTAGGGTTTTTCTTACACTAAAGTCTTTTTGCTTTGAATAGAAGTTAAAGACTTGTTTGGCTTTTTTTTTTTTTTTTTTTTTTTTTTTCTTCAAAAAAACTCTTTCCAATATTTGCCATTTTCATGTTTTTAATTTCTCCATCTAATTTAATTTGTTCATTTTGACCATTCCCTAAATTCCCTCTTGTTGATTACAACATTATTATTATTTTATATTTATTCCCTTTTTCTTGTGTTTGAAATCCGGCAGGTTTTCTTGCTTTTTTTTACCTTCTATTTTGGTAGTAAAATCATCTTGGACGGTGTTTTGGCTCTATTATACAAGTTTTTTTTAATAAAAAAAAGTAAATTAGACCTTTTTTTTTTAATACTTTCACAGATTTGTATCAATTTGACTCTTGTACTTTTGGTTTTGTCATTATAAATTTTATAGAAAAAATTTGGTGATACTAATTACTAAAGGTTGATATCACTCGGTGTCTTTATGCCGCCGAAAATAAAGACGAAATTAAAAATGGAGATTATTTTTCAACCCAACCCGACTCGACCAACTCGAATTTATTATTTAATTTAAAAAAATATATTTTTACTTATAATATAATTATTATGTTATTTAATTATTTATATTATATGTTACATATTTAATTAATTTAATCATTATTGTTAGAATTTTACTTTTTAATATTTTTTAAATTTATTGATAAGGTTTTGAAGTTAGGTAAACTTGAATTTTTTATTGGCAATAAAAATACATTTATGCTAATGTTCGTCATAAGTTTTTAAGAATCGAAAAAAAGACGTTAGAAATTGTTTATTGAGTACATTGCTTATGATGATGAATTTTTTTAATTTTAGAGTAGTTACAAATTATGAACCCGATAACCCAGCTAAAAAATAAAGGGTTGAGTTGGGTTGAGTTGTGTCTTGAGTTGGGTTGAATAATTGACCGATTCGAATTTTTTGGTTGGGTTGAAAATCACCTTAACCCAACCCAATGCATGTTCACTCCTAGTACAAACTCTCATTAGAATTGAGTTATTTTTATTTTTATTTATTTTTACTTTTTTTAAGTTATAAGTATATATCAACTTTATATAAATAAATAATTGTCATTAGAATTAAGTTATTTTTATTTTTATTTTTTACTTTTTTTAAGTTATAAGTAATATATCAACATTATATAAATAAATTATCGTTCCATTTTTCTTTTGTCTAAAATTATTGTTCCAATTAGCTTTGTTCCAAAAAAAAAAAAAAAAAATTTATTGTTCCAATTTATACTTCGTCTCGATAAGCATTATTGGTATATCAAGCAACATGACATTATAATGCGGAGTGAAAAAAATAAATGACATTAATGTCGAATTAAATTATTTCCTTTGTATTCAATACAGTTAAAAACTTCAAAATAATGTAAATATTAAAGCATCAAAATTCAAGACTCGCACGTGGCCGGCCATTTCCTTTATCTCATATTTTATTTTTCATTTTTTATCTTATTCTCTTCTCTGTCACATTTTTTAAATAAAATATTATTCGTTTAAAACTAGGTTTAATAACACATCCCCTCTAACTATCATGTGGTAGTCCAATTGATCATAGAGGGTCTTGAGGTGCATAACTTAATAAGTTCAAATCCTATGGTGACCACCTACCTAGGAATTAATTTCAAATTAATACCTACGAGTTTTCTTGGCATCCAAATATTGTAGGGTCAGTCGAGGTGCGCTTGTGCATGCAAGCTGACCCGGACAGTCACAGACATAAATAAAAAAAAAATTGTTTTTAATATCCTCTTCAAATTGTCGTAATTTCAATAAAAATTCAAGAAGTTACAAGGTACTTGAAAATTAATTTTCAACATCGTATAATAATATAGTCAAGATGGGAATAAAATAATCCGAACAATTATGAGTATATTTTCAAAATGTTTATTATAGCTTCATGCTTACATTTGAGCCACACAACATTAGATCCACAATATTTATAAAATATATATACAATCACTTTATTTAATTGATTTAAGATGATACTAATATATTTATGTTAATTTAAGCAACTTGTAAACCAAATGGGTTAGCACAATAATTTTATTATTTGATATTTAATCAATTGCTAAATTCGATTTCGAAGATTGATATTTGATCTTCAAGTAGTTTGTTTACTTCATTTTATTTTTGAAAAAAATGGAAGCCACTAGTATTTAATTTGATAATAATAATAATTATTATTATATTTTAAGTGTTTCAATTCTTAATCAATTTTTATAAATAAAAACATTTAATATATATATTATATTTTTAATAAATTGAGAGACCACAAAGTCAATTGTAACTTATAATTATGATTATGATTATGAAATGAATTACCACATAATAATAAAATGATCGTATTAATATTCCTTTCAATATATTGTTTGTAAAATATATTTGACAGTTTCCATAAATAAATAAATAAATATATATATATATATATATATATATATATATATATATAGTTTGCCTTTTAGAGAGTA
>JBBMEF010061419.1:0-11560 GCA_037832685.1 Sicyos baderoa | reverse complement strand
AGTCTTATCCCCGATGCATGTAGATCGCACTCAAGTACCTTAACCTGAGCCTATTCTTTTATTGAAAGTAAAATTCAATTGCATTTAGCATTTACATTCGCATTTCAACAACATTACATTCTGTAATAATTTTTCAGTGATATTTTCCTGCGACATTTTGCGGTGACAACAATTTGTGTCGCATTTGGTTGTTCTTGCATTTTAGTTTTGACACCGAAAATAACCATATTATATTTACTTTTTGTACTTAACCTTCCGAATAGCATTTGAATCATTTCATAACAATCCTCGTGGGAGATGACATTACTTATCATTTGATACAATAAGACCATGTGCACTTGCATGTCGTCTGCTGAATGCTATACACATCGTATCAATTTATATACATTTTAAGTGTAGCTTCAAGCGTGTCAACGATGGTTCGAGGACTTTTTCAGTGGACTTCATCGAAGTTTACTAATGTTAAGTCTGTGGTTTCCTCCGTTGATTGTTGATAAATTGTGAGAAAGGCATAAAACCTTCTGGTTTTCCATTAACTTTTCACCAATATTTATAGTACATCAAATATCAAATCTCAAAGATCTTCTAATAAATACTAAATAATATCTAATAAATATTCTATCAAATCATAGAGAATATATAATAATATTCAAATGTTAAACTTAACCTATCCTAGAGAATATCCTAATGATATTTATTGTTAACACTCCCCCTCAAGTTGAAGCATGTAAATACACATGACCAACTTGGGAAAACAAACTTTTGAATGCATGTCGAACACATAAATGCTACATTTGTTGTCGATCTCAACATCAAACTGAATCTACCGCAAATAAGATGTTGGATTTCTTGCACCACCCGAATCGCGCGGATTTCACGAATCGTCAACTTGTCGTCTAACAAAATATACCACTACTAGGATGCGTTATTGCACCACACGAATCGCGCGGATTTCACGATTCGTCAAACTGTCGTTGATCACATCGCCGAACAAAATATACCGCTAATAGGATGCATCATTGCACCTCACGAATCGCGCGGATTTCCCAATTCGTCAAACTGTCGTTGATCACGTCGCCGAACAGAATATACCGCTAATAGGATGCGTTATTGCACCACACGAATCGCACGGATTTCACAATTCGTCAAACTGTCGTTGATCACGTCGCCGAACAGAATATACCGCTAATAGGATGCATCATTGCACCTCACGAATCGCGCGAATTTCACAATTCGTCAAACTGTCATTGATCACGTCGCCGAACAGAATATACCGCTAATAGGATGCGTTATTGCATCACACGAATCACGCGGATTTCACAATTCGTCAAACTGTCATTGATCACGTCGCCGACATCTCTTCTTCTTCTTTTTTTTTTTTTTTTTTTTTTGCAACCCTAATTTAGGGTGGCTCTGATACCATGATAAATTATGAGAAAGACATAAAACCTTCTGGTTTTCCATTAACTTTCCACCAATATTTATAATACATCAAATATCAAATCTCAAAGATTTTCTAACAAATACTAAATAATATCTAATAAATATTCTATCAAAACATAGAGAATATATAATAATATTCAAATGTTAAAATTAACCTATCCTAGAGTATATCCTAATGATATTTATTGTTAACAATTGTGACTCTCCTATGCTCTATGTGTTTGCTACCGGTGTTGTTAGTTGGTCCTTGTGTGTCGGGTTTAGGCAATGGTTTGGTTGGTGGGATTTTCTTATGATTGCTCTAATTCTGTTTTGGAGGCTTGCCTTAGCTTGTGTTTAATGAAAGTTTCTTTTTCAAAAGAAAATTACTAAAAGTAAAAAATTATTGCAAAGAAGTTTTAAGTTTTAAGCAAAACTCAAAACTAAAAGTTGCAAATACAAATAGAAAGAAAAGAACAATAAATTATTTCATTAAAGAAAAAAAAGGGGAAAAAAAAAAGAATAAACCGTTGTGATGTCAATATTTATCATATTTTGACTATATTATTCGTATGATATTTTATGAGTTCTAGAAGGAAATGATCAAGAACATGAAAATTCAAATAATATTTTAAAAGAGAGATTTGAATATGGTATAATGTTATAAGCGAGTGAAACGTTCATTCTAATTTTTACTATGTAACAAAAATAAAATAATGCATTTATAAAATTCTTTCATTTTTTAGTACAATCTAAAAAAAAGGGATTATAAACTCTACATAAAAATATTATTTACTCTCAAATAAATGAGAATAAAAATTGAAATCATGATTGTAGTATTAAATTAGATACCACCAAACAATTGAAACCAACCCCACGAATTCTTCCAATGAAATTCTTTTTCCTTTTTTATTACTCATGAAAATCCTTTTTCTTTTTCTTTTTTTTTCTTATGTGTGTTATTTTGGTTAGAGTCCCATCATGGAATTTCAAATCAAAGTAATTTTTTAATTATGAAACTTCATCTATGGTACTCAACCAGAGAGTTTTCATCAAAATTTATTTCTTTGGAAGTTACTCATATACCTATCAATGAGTGTCTTTTTTTCCAAAAAAGAAAAAAGAAGAAAATTGAAATGGGTGGAAACATGTTACATTCTAATCTTTTAGAATATTCAATACCATTTATATCACTCTTCTTTTAGATACAATACATTGATTACTAATGATATCGAAATTGTCAATGATATATATTTAGTAAATGTGACTGAAATCACATACCAAAGTTAAACTTACTATGATTTAATAACTAAGAGATTACATGTTAGAACTCTCTTCACTCTAATGTTATGTGTTAAATTAGAGAAAAAAAAAATTAGGAACATAACTGTTATATATGTTTTCAAATATCCTCACTTTTTTAATATGTTATAGATTTATTGTGAACTTTTTGATTTTGAAATTTTTTCAGATTTAACTCTTCAAGTTAGGGGTGGAGTGATTTTATTGTTTGGTTGTAAATCAGTTCAATTCTAACGTCATGATTTTTTTTTTTTTTCGTTTTAAGGAAATCTTCTTAATTTCTTCTATTATTAAAACTTTGGTTCGGGTACTAATTTGGTTGTTTTTTCAAAAGACTCCTCAGGTATGTTATTATTACGTTTAAATTTTTAATTTATGCATAGTAATTATATTGAGGATCTAATAAAAAATGGAGAAATTTATCAAGAAGTTATTTTTTATTTTAAAAATAAACTAATAATTTGAATAACTTAATTTAGAATATAAAATAGAAGAACCAATTTGCATCACATAACTCATCACAACTCCTAACTTTAAACGAGATTTTACCTACCCTTCCTTTCTTACCACACCAATCTCTAATAATTTTTTTTGGAAAAACTACATTTTTAGTCCTTAAAATTTGGGTTGAATTTCAATTTGATCTCTAGATTTAAAAAACGCATTTTTACTCCTCACATTTGAATAATACTCAAGTTAATCATTGAGATAACAAAATAGTTAGTGACCTAACGAAACGTTGACTAGAATGATGACCAGACTAATTTTAAACTAAATAAATTGATGATGTGGTTATATTATAATTTTTTTTAATGGAAAATACATAAAAAAAATAAATCAAAAAAAAAATCAAAACCAATGTATTTAAAAATTATTAGTAAACTTTTTATTTTTAGATACAAAGAATCAAGCACGTTTCATCTTCAAAATTAAAATTTTCATTTCAAAATAACAAAGTTTTTCAATTGATTTAAACTCTTCCTAACTCACAGTCGTTGAAGTAGATTAAAGACTAAATTAGAACCGAGGATTTGGCTGATGATTACGATTGTCTCTGCACATGCGTTGAGAGAAATTTCGACACCTTGATGGAATTTTATGATTTAATTTAAAATTTATGAGAAAAATAAAGTCTGGAAACTGTTTGTTCATCTCGGTTTGAGTTTCAATGGATAAATATTTCAAACCTTTCCAAGCTTATTATTTTGATTTCCACTTTTCAAAAGAAATTTTGTGTAAATATAACAACCCTACAAAAATGAAGAGAAATTAACCAGAACTATAAAAAGCTTTTAAATGAATTAAAAATAGGGTTTTGAATTTTCAATTTTGAAAATAAAAAGTCACTAGATTCTTTTTAAATGAAATTTTTTATTTTAAAGATGAAAAATAGAGGATTCCTTGCGCAAAAAAAGGTTCATTAATGTTTCTTAAATATATGTGTTTTGAATTTTCTTTGTATTTTTCTGTTAAAAATAAATTTTAATATAACCAATCATTAACTTATTAATTTTAAAATTAGTCTAGTTATAATCTTAGTCAACATTTTGTTAGGTTACTTACGATTCTGTTATCTCAAAAACTAAAATTAAGCATTACTCAAATGTCAGAAATAAGAATATTGATTTTTGAAATTTAAGAACCAAATTGAAATTCAATTCAAAATTTAAAGATTAAAAAGATAGTTTTCCTTAATTTTTTCATCTTCATATTTGCTCAAGTAATTAATGACTCAAAACCACTTCAAGCTCTTTTTAATAAAATTTTAATAACATCTCGTACGAATTAATAACTAAAAACTACATATTCCAAACAACCTACTTCAATTTTTGTTGAATTAAAATAAAAAAATCTTTTTTAAATCTAAACATCTCCAATAGGTTTATTTTTCTCTTTTTTTTTTATATGTGGAAGGAATCAATATTTTGTCAAAATCGAGAATAGCCACATAACGACAATTGAAACGTCAATGTGGTAGGTGTCGTCAATCTCAAGGCTCTAACTTGAAGTCTTTCTTTACCAAACTTCATATTAAATTACAAGATGACGACACATTGGGGTTTTTTTTTTTTAACTCCATTTAGTAACTTTTTGAAAATCTATAAATACTAATTATATTTATAAATTTGGAGATTTTCCATGCTTAATAAGTCAAAAATCAAAAAAATTATATGAATCCAAACTAAAAAGTGGTGTAGGGAACAAAATTAGGCGTACCTAATAAATAACGAAAAAGTTTGCATGTTTGATAACTTCAATCAATACAACATAGGTTTTTTTACCATTATACATATAATTTTCAATAATGCCGCAAGCAATTTTCAATCAATGTCTCAAATAGTAGTATTCAATTAGTGCCACAACACAATCTACGATCAGCATCTTAGATAGTCTTCAATCTGTTGGGATCAAAACACGTGGAAGCAATAAGACTTGAAACGTGTATAAAGTAAGTATGCAAATCCTTTGAATCAAAAATAACAAAACAATTACTTTTGAACCCTAAACCTAATCTTCTACCGATTTTCTGATTCTCAACCGCTTGGGAAGGAGATTCGAACACTCTTATGAATTCCAGCAGCGTGCGATCGAGAGCTTCAAAGAACCAGAGGCGAGGTTGAGTTTGGCGATGAGATTGGCGAAGAGGATGAAACGAAAACAAAGGTATGAACATTCACATAAGCACCATAGAGTTTTGCACATGAAGATTTTTAAGTGGTTCAACCTAATTTCTTAGGTCTAATCCACTGGAGCTTACATAGGGCTTTTTATTCAATGATCTTGAAGAGATTTTCCAGATTACAAGTTAGTTCTTCTAATTCCCTTAATCTTCTTTTTATAGAGTACAAAAGTAGAGGGAAAATGCAAGAAACATAACTAATTTAAAATAGAAAAAACCAAGATGACAGTTAGCTCAAGATTAGCTTGAACTGATTCTGTTCATTCTTAGAGTTAGTTGAAGCAGTTGGCTTCCAGCTGATCCCTTCAGCCGACTCTTCAAATCTCCTCCTTGAATAGATCAGATTAAGGTAGCCTCTCAGTAGCTCATTAAGCGTACCTTCAACCTTTTTCAGTCAGCTTGAATCTGACCAGCTTCAGACAGTGATCGAACTTCGGCTTTGGAACATGCTTGGTCAGTATGTTAGCTGCATTCTGCGAGGTATGAACTTTCAAGACTTCTACAACTCTACTTTCAATCTGTTCTCTTATGAAATGGTACTTTATGTCAATGTGTTTTGTCCTGCTATGAAATTGTTGATTTTTTGAAAGAAAAATTGCACTTTGATTATCCAAGTAGATCTTGACTGTCCTTTGAGCTATTCCTAGTTCTTTTAGAAGCCCTTTGACCCATAATCCTTCTTTTATAGCTTCGGTTAGTGCTATGAATTCTGCTTCTGTTGTTGAAAGGGCAACTATAGATTGCAACGATGCCTTCCAGCTCATTAGGTTGCCACAAAATAAGAACACATACCCTGATAAAGATCTTCGTTTATTTGTATCCCCTGCATAATCAGAATCTACAAAACCATAGAGTTCATCAAGATGTGTATCTCTAGCTTTATATATTAAAGAAGAGACTGAGGTGCCTTTTAGGTATCTTAAAATCCCTTTGGTGGCTTTCCAGTGTTGTTTTCCTGGGTTTGCCATGTATCTGCTGGTTAGACTAGCAGCATAGGAAAGATCTGGCCTTGTACATATCATAAGATACATTAGGCTGTCTATTGCTTGAGAATAGGGAATTTTTGACATGTATGGGTGATGTTCTGCTTCATCATCTTTAAGGGAACCATTAGAAGAAAGTTTAACATGTTGGGCTATAGGTATAGAAGCCGTTTTAGAATCATTCATGTTATACATTTTAAGAATCTTTTGGCAGTAGGATTCCTTGTTTATTTTAAGCATTCCTTCATCTCTATTTCTAGAAATTTCAATGCCCAAAATTCTTTTTGATTCTCCAAGATCTTTCATGTAAAATTCTTTCTTTAGAGAAGCTTTAACTAGCTTGATGTCATGTTTTGACTTGCTTGCTAAGAGCATGTCATCAACATATAAAAGAAGATAAATGTTAGAGGCATAAGAAGTAGTGTTTGAATAAACACAACTATCATAAGCACTTCTAATAAAGCTTAGTTTCTTAACGTAGATATCAAATTTATGATACCAACATCTAGGAGATTGTTTCAAACCATAGATTGACTTATTTAGAAGGCAAACATAGTCCTTTTTCCCTTTTACTTCATAGTCTTTAGGTTGCTTCATGTAGATAGTTTCAGGAAGTTCACCATATAAGAAGGCAGTTTTGACATCTAGTTGATCTAGTTCAAGATCATTTAGGGCTACTTGAATTAGAAGCATCCTTATTGAGGTATGTTTGACCATATGAGAGAAGATTTCAGTGTAGTCAATTCATTCTCTCTGTGTGAAACCTTTAGCTACAAGTCTAGCTTTGTATCTAGGAGCTTTTATACCCTTTATTCCTTTTTTGTACTTGTATATCCATTTATTAGATATTGTTTTTGAACCTTTTGGCAGAGTGACCAGATTCCAAGTATTGTTTATAGTTAGAGAATTAATTAAGCTCATCATTCATGGCTTCTACCCATTTAGAGGACTCTTGACTAGAGATTGCCTCTTCATAGGTAATAGGTTCAACAATACTATCTATAGTTCCTTCAACACTTAGAGCAAAACTAATGCACTCTGCTTCTGAGAATCTGACAAGAGGAGTTATAATTCTTCTCTGCCTATCTCTTGCTAGGACATAGTCTTTTAGACTATCATCTTTTGCTGGTGATTCCTCTTTAACACTAGTATCATTATCAAAACTAGTTTCTTCAGGAAAAATGTGTTTTTCTTGTGGAAACTCCACCTCAATTTCTGTATCATTTTTTGTAGAATAGTTTGGCTTAATCCTTAGAGAGAAACATTGTATCCTCTTGATACACAACATCACGACTATTAATACATCTCTTATCTATAGGATGCCACAATCTGTATCCTTTAACTCCTTCAGAGAATCCAACAAACATACATTTCTGAGCTCTTGGCTTTAGTTTTCCTTGGTTTTGATGAACCAAACCTATGCAACCAAACACTCTTAGAGAATCTAAATTAGGTGGATGTTTGCTCCATTTCTCTTCAGGAGTTAGGAAGTTTAAAGAGGCATGGGGACATTTGTTCAGAACATGAACGATATAGGAAACAGCCTCGGCCCAGAATCTTTCAGGAACTTCAGAGTCTGAAAAAATACTTTTGACTCTGTCCATAATGGTTCTATCAAGTCTTTCTGCCACTCCATTTTGTTGTGGAGTATACCTCACTGTTCTATGTCTTATAATGCATTTTCCTTACAAAAAATATTAAACTCTTCATTGCAGATTTCCAAACCATTGTCAGTTCTAAGAACTTTGATCTTTTTAGATGTTTGGTTTTTTGTCATTACTTTCCATTCTTTAAACTTACATGAGGCTTGATCCTTTGATTTTAGGAAATAAACTCAACTCTTCCTTGTATAATCATCTATAAAGGTCAAGAAATATCTTGAACCTCATATTGATGAAGTTTGAGTTGGTCCCCACAAATCCGAATGGATAATCAAGCTTGTCTTTTTGTGTTATGTTGTGCCTTGGTAAAAGAATTTCTGGTTTCTTTTCCAACAGCACAATGTTCACAAAAACTTAGATTAGTGTTTAAAGATCTAGGGAGTATCCCCTGTTTAGTTAGCATTAGTAGTCCTTTAGAGTTAATGTGTCCGAGTCTCTTATGCCATAGGATTGTCTCAGAACTATCCCCTTGCCAAATCGTGAGAGTAGTAGACATAGTCTCTACATTCTTAATCACAAAGAGACCATTAGTTTTCACACCAACAAGAACTACCTTTAAGTCCTTTAAAACCTCTAGAGATCCATCAGAACCCTTATATGTGCAACCAATAGAATCCAACATCCCTAAGGATATTAAGTTTCTTTTTAGCTTAGGGACATGTCTGACATTGGTTAGTAACTTTGTAGAACCATCTTGTAATCTTAAAGATACTGAACCAATGTCTTCAACTCTACAAGAGTTATTATTTCTCATATACACATTACCACCATCCCATGATTTGTAGGAACTGAACCATTCCTTGGATGGTGTCATGTGGAAAGAGCATCCCGAGTCAAGAACCCAATCTTGAGTAAGAGATAGAATTCTTTTCCATGTGGTTTACTTTTCCATGTGGTTTACTTTTCCCTTTTGTGAAAAGACCTTCTGCTGGTTGAGACTTTCTTTTTTAGCTTTCTAATTCTAACTCCTTTATTCTAAGAGTAGCTATTATTGCTTCAGTGGTCACTGATTCCCCACCATACTTTAGGGCATTCTTAACATCTTTATAGGAGTCAGGCAGAGAGTTTAGAAGGACGAAAGCTTCATCTTCACTACTAATTGGTTCTCCATGATCTTTGAATTGATTTACAATTTTCTTGAGATCATCTAAATTTTGTGACAAAGTCTTTGAGTTATCCATTTTGTATGAAAAGAATTTCTCCCTTAAATACATTTATTAGGAAGGTTCTTGCTGACATACAAGGTTTCAAGCTTGTTCCACATCTTAAAAGCAGTGTCTTCATCAAGAACTTCTCTAAGCACATGATCACCAAGATTTAGAACCAATGTACCATGAGCAATTTGTTCCATAGATTCCTTTTCATCTTCTGTAAGTGTTTTAGGTAACTCTTTAGGATCTAGTAGAGCCTTATGTGCCTTGTGTTGGCCAAGAATGGCTTTGATCTTAGCTTTCAAAGACCGAAATCCCCTGTTCCATAAAACTTTTCAACCATGTATTTGGTTGAAGTCATTCCTCTGTTTTTACTCTGTTTCTTTACCTTATTCAAGAACTTGTGATTTTGATGTTTCTTGCAGCGGAATTCGACAAGAACCAAAATGCTCTGATACCACTTTGTTGGGATCAAATCACGTGGAAGCAATAAGACTTGAAACGTGTATAAAGTAAGTATGCAAATCCTTTGAATCAAAAATAACAAAACAATTACTTTTGAACCCTAAAACTAACCTTCTACCGGTTTTCTGATTCTCAGCTGCTTGGAAAGGAGATTCGGACACCCTTATGAATTCCAGCAGCGTGCGATTGAGAGCTTCAAAGAACCAGAGGCAAGGTTGAGTTTGGCGAAGAGGATGAAACGAAAACGAAGGTATGAACATTCACATAAGCACCATAGAGTTTTGCACTGGGAGATTTTTAAGTGGTTCAACATAATTTCTTAGGTCTAATCCACTAGAGCTTACATAGGGCTTTTTATTCAATGATCTTGAAAAGATTTTCCAGATTACAAGTTAGTTCTTCTAATCCCTTAATCTTCTTTTTATAGAGTACAAAAGTAGAGGAAAAATGCAAGAAACATAACTAGTTTAAAATATAAAAAGTCAAGATGACAGTTAGCTCAAGATTAGCTTGAACTGATTATGTTCATTCTTAGAGTTAGTTGAAGCAGTTGGCTTCCAGCTCATCCCTTCAGCTGACTCTTCACAATCAATTTAGTCTTCAAATCAATATTACAAATAATCTTCCATCAGTGTCTCATATAGTCTTCAATAAGTTTCATAGATATAGTTTTCTATCGGTACAACAAATAAGGTAAAGTGTAGAATTGAAATATAAATATGTAAAAAAACACCTGAAATTTTGCATGGAATATAAAATATCTATTTAAAAAGTGCTATAATTAAATTAGACAACTAAAAATTTGCACGTAGAGAAGATTCTCTATTAATTTTCTGATTTTATTGTAATATTCTACTATGTTGTTAGACACTAACTTTTAAGTGCTCAAAAACTACATTTTAAGAAAAGTGAAACCAATGTGAAAAACAATTCAACTAATATAATTATTAAGAGGGTATGAATAAATTTGGTTATATATAGATGAAGCTAGTTGTCGTACAACAAAGATTACAATTGAGCACGTCGTAAAATCTAGACACATATACAAGGACAGTAATGTAGTGTACGTATCTCAGGGTTTGGTAAACTAACCATAAATTTGAATAATAATTCAACAAATTTGGAGAAAAAAAATACATCAAAAATTGACATGGAAGAAATTGACATCTTAGCATCTTTACTTTATGTTCAATTTTAGATCCTTTTTTGACTTATTAGATAGTGCTTAGAAATTAGAATTCACTTTCTTGTTTTCTTGACTTAGAGGTTTGGCAACTTTTTATCGAGAAACAATGGGTAATTTCTTTTGGAATTTAGATATTTTTTTTTTTTTGTCTCTCAATTATCCACCTTCGTTCCATTTTTGTCTTTAGACTTTTAAAAGTCTAAATTTAGTCCAACAACTTTGCTTAAAATTTTAAAAATAGTCTTTTAATTAAAAAAAATGGGAAATTATAGTAACTAGATCTATTTTGAAAACTAATTGCGGATTTAGGCACTCAAGTTTTTTTTTGTAAATTTAATTTTTCATTTAATTTTCTAAATTAATTCTTTTTCTTAAATTCGTTTTTGCCCCTACAATCAATTAATGCACGATTTTTGGAAATTTTTTATCATTATTAAGATATTTCATCCATTTAAACACTTCCCTTTTATAAATGTCAGCATTTTAATTATTTTTAAATCTTATCTCTCTCATTAATTACGTTCCTTTTACGTTTCATTTTTGTTCTTCCTCCCTCATTCACCATTTTTGTTTCTTTTCTGCATTTTCTTTTCTCTTTTTTTTTCTCGGTCGTCACAGAATTCAATCGATCAACCGATTTCGACCGGACTGTATAATCCGTCCTTTTCATTTTCGTTTCTCTTCATTTATTTTGTTCCATTTTATGTTTC